>NTHP01000008.1:534098-588103 GCA_003416845.1 Oplegnathus fasciatus
TTGTTGTGATTTTTGCGGTTAATCACCTTGTTAGAGAACAGCATGTTATGCAATAAGTACTGAAACACTGAACAGTTGGACATGTGCATTCAAAAGTTTAGAGGAGGTCAAATTAAGTTCACCTGTAAAGGTTATAGTGCATTTTAGGTGCATTCTGAAATTTCATCCGAAATCCGAATATCCCTAACTTTTTGTGAGTAGAGTATGTGTAAATAAGCCATTGTTTGCTAAGCCAAATGTATGCAGTATATCAAAATAATTACATTTTATATTGTCATTTCACAATGCAAAGGATATAATGTACAATTAAGGTTCTGTGAGCAGTAAAATATATGGCAAACAACAAATTTATCTTTATAGCACAATTCATACACGAGGCAGTCTCAAAGTGCTTTACGGACGTTTCCACTTTGAAAGGAAACAAACTTAAAAAGACTGAATAAAAGAAAATGTGAAAATACAGATTTAGAGGTATAACCGATATAAATATATAACTGAAATAAAGGTGATAAAGCATTAGGGCAGTAGAAAATACAGTATAGTACAGCAAACAAATGTTTTGCAGAGGATCTTTTACAAACTAACATAAAGAAACATTATCTCAGTCGTGATGTCTTTCCAGGTGACTGAACCAGTATTCTTCGTGTTGTGCTTTAGGCAAAATTAATAACTACATCCATCATACTGACAGGAAAACCTCAAAACTTTCCTGGTTACATATTTGTGGGTTTGAAATAAATAATCTTGGATCGGCTGTAATATTGTGTTTTCTGTTTTGGCTTGATTACCTTGTTGTATGTCTACAATTTCTGAATTTAGAGGATATGGGAGTTCAGAGAGTCAGAACTGAGCCACAACAACCTCATGAGTGGCAACACCTTACAAGGCACATCACATAACTTCATTATCAGCAATTTCCTCAACATCCACTGTGGGCCTGCACGGATTCGCAGCTTGTTCAATAAAGTCATGAAACCTGTAACTCATCTGCAGGGCAATAGTCTCATTATATTAAAGTTCACAAAATAGTAATTCTCTTCCTTCTTTATGTGATTTCTGCAGAGGTTTATGACTGGAGGAGGTGCTGATCCTCATATTACAGAGATAGATTTGAATAACTGCCATGTGCAGTCATTACAGTGAAGGTAATGGCCATGTTATCTCTGATTATAAAAACTGGAGGAGTCTGCTGTTTGAGTTCTTGCTGTCTCAAGCGCGCCACAGCGCCGCTGGTTGTGGCAAATTATGACTTTTATGTTTTACACCAAATCCAATAATGCCAGAGATTTATTTTTTGCAATAACTAGTTCACAATAAGTAGTTCACAAAATGCTGCATCCTCACAAAGCATCTGTAAAACATTTAGTTATTGGCTAATTTGTGCTATAATTAAAGAGATATGAAACGAAACAGTAATCCACTCAATATACAGCCATTAATGGTTCTTTAGGGATGAGAAGAGTGTGTCAAGTCAGTAGAAGGGCAGCACCACTTTGAATAACATTTATCGCTAATTATCTTCACAAACTTCACAAATAAAGGCTAATGTACACCATAATTGGTTTAAAATCAACATTCGCCGATTAAATCTGGTGAAAACAAGTGTCTTCAGGCTGAGCTTAAATGGGAAAAATCCCCATTAAAATGCAAAATAATGAACAAATTTTGCTGCACATGAATGGAAGCTGTAGTTAAGACAAATGTCTACCAGATTTCCACCACACTACATCATACTTTATCTATATTAGAACTGACACGATAATCTGCTGGTCATTAAACCGCAACAGGGTAGTTAGGGATTATTTCTGGTGTTCATGATTTTAATATTCTTTCAAAACTTTGTTGTAAATCTTACAGCAAACTGCAGATTAAGTCTTAAATGGATTAAAGTTAATTAAAATGATGAAGTATACCTGCCATGTCATGTTCCTGAATACTCTCTGTACTATAAATGCTCATTTTTTACATTGCTTATTAATAAGTACAGTCTTTGTTCATTTGCTGTGTGTTCATGATTTAGTTTTAATTAAAACCTGGTATTTCGATTTTTTGTAATTCTTAATTTAAATCTTCAATCACAGATTTAGGCAGTGGTGGAAAGTACATTTACTTAAGTAAGTTCGCACCTAAGTATAATTTTGAGGTACCTGTACTTTACTTTTATTTGACAGCTATAGAAACAAGTTACTCTTCAGGCCTCTTCAAGATTTTACCCACAAAACATGTGATCAGTAAATAAAATATGGCGCTGTAGTATAAATATAACAACCCAAAGGTATATAAAGTATTTAGAATTAGCTCCACCTCAACCAGTTATAAGGTTAAAGTATGGTTTACATGTGAATGCATCAATAACTGCATTAAAAGCTGGCAAACTAGTCCAAAGACACAACTGGAGTTTACTCACATGTGACTCACTCTGCTATCAGCTGAACATAAATGCAACTCACCCTTTGCTGGAAGGTGGGATATTTAAGCTGTCAAGACCCTGCCCCCTGTTTTGGTCTGCTGCTGCTGCACATGAAGCATTTCAGAAGGAAGCTAACCTGAAAACGGATAGTTTTGGGGGGAAATAATCGTTGCGGCCTTCACGATTCAGATCAGCTATGTGCCTCAAACTTTCACTTCAGGCCTAAACTACTATTACTTCTGATGCCTACGACTTTTGACCACAAGACTCTCTCCTGAGGAGATCAATGCTTCACTTCAGCCAGGTAAGTGCATGTATGTGATGACTCCTGTGCTCTAAACAGAATATTAGAAAGCTAGTTGACAAAACAGCTGCTATAAACCCTTTTTCTAAGCTCTTAAATGACTTCTTGTTCATGTTGGTTTTAAAGTTGAGATTGAAAATCCATTTTTCACCCGAACAGTAGCTGGCAAAACATTGCTGCTGCTCCCAAGGTCAAGAGTGAACTCCCAGTGTAAAGTAAGCAAACATTAAGAGGCTACCATTGCTGCTGTACGTTTAAATACATGTGTTTTGATGCTTTTTGGACAATGTGTCTGTGTTTGCTGTCTGCTAATTTCTGCTGTGTTGTTTGTGAAATACAGGGTTGTGCTAGCTGAGCTTGCTTGTTGTTTGGCATGTTCATTGTGATGCTTTCATTGTGTTGATTTTGATAGTGGTAAAACTGAAGTATTAGGAGTGTTCTGGGCTGAATTGATTATTTGATATACAGTATTTCCCCTGTTTGTTGTTGCTATTGTTTTTGTGCTGCAGTAGGTCTTAGACTAAAGTATTTATATTTGGCTAAGCATTAGAGAAACATTCTACTTATTTTCAGTGGGTTTATGTGATCATTTCTTTACTCTTCTTCATATCATAATCACGTCTAAACTACTGAGCCTCTGTCTTATGGTGCACACTGCTGCCACATTCAGCTGCACTCTTTGCCAACCTTAATCTTACAGTCGTGTGCTGATGGCCATCTGCTGCTTATCATCGCTTCATAATGTTTCACAAGAGAAGACTACAACCCATGAATACTGAGATACAATTATCTGGTGTGTGGTGTTTAGATTTGTTTGCCCGTCCAATAAGACTCCACAGAGAAGCCGGTGTTGGGCTCTGTATCTAATGCAGTATTGGTGGGAAATTTATTATGGATATTCCCCACTCTCTGCTATGCTAAGCTTGGTACGTGTGAAAAGTGGTGACGGCAGAGCCTGCAAGCCAAATATCCAATATATCCAGCGTACAACATAATAATAATAATAATGATAATAATAATAATAATAATAAATCCATGTGAGCTGGCTAATGGAACTACAGTTAACTACCAATATTTCATTGCAGGCAAAAATCACACTAAAAACATATATCAGTGAAAGAAAAGTAAATCTTGATATGAATAAAAAAATATATTTTTCTGGTGTTTTAATCTTTAATTTTAATATATCTGTTCATCTTCTTTATCTTCTCATCTTTCCTCCAAATACTTTGTAGTGTTCAGTTTAGGGCTGCAACCAACAATTACTTTCATTATCGAGTAATCTGTCGATGTTGACTACTGAAGTCTGTCATCACATATACGTGACTGGCTAAACTACTCAGCATCAGCCGTCATCCACTGAGAATTATGAATTTGCCCAATACCATAGAATCACATTTTCACACTCACTTTAGTAAAATAAGCTTTTAGAATTTGGACAAACACACATTTGTTTTCCCTTTCCAGTATTCCAGCAGCAGCACAGTGTGCTAATACCAGCGGAGAGGACAAACACAATTTTATGTATGACTTTGGTTTGTTAAGTGTTAAATGAAGCCATCTTTAAGCTTTCATCATCGGCTCCGGATGGATGACTCAGAGCTTTAACAAAATTGTTCCATTTGTTGCTTTGAAGAACAACAATGTGTCTTGAAATGTGACCGAAACAACTTTATGCTCTCCTCTACATTATAACGGCATTCTCATGCAGTGGGAAATATCCCGTGGGAAGCCTCAGAAGTGACAAACATCAGTGTTTTACTTTCATCTTTAAGTTGGTTTATGGGGACATTTGGGCAAAATCTTTCAAAAATAAATGCTTTTATGTATAAAAAGTGAAAAACAACAATGACAACAACCACCTTATATATGCAACACATAACTTTTTTTTCTGGTTTTGCTGTTCTTTGTGCTGTTTCTCTCATTATGTTTGTTTAACTCATTATGTAGATGCTTTGACACCATGAAGAAATATTGTGTATCTGAAATGGAAAAGGCATAAAACCAAAACAATTTTAATGAACTACATTTTTAGTGATCTCAGGACATTTCCCTTCAAGCTCGGAGCATGTTTTACATTTTTTTTTTTACAACTGGACTGAAGAGACTATCACTAATGGATCCAAGAGCAATATACAGTATTCAGTATAGCTGCAGCCTGAAGGATTTGTTTCCGTAATTGCCACCCAATTAATGAGCTAACTAAAACAGTATGTCCTGCAGCAGTTTCCTCTGCTCTGTCCTCAAATTCGAGCCATATTAAGTTCTGCAGAAATTCAAATGACACATGTCCTTTGGAAGATAAACATTCCCTTTATTAGTTAATGCTGCTGGCCGAGTAATTCCTGCTTGTTCTGGTGTGAAACAATCCCCATTGTACTACTCCACCCCTACATGCAAAAGTCTTTTAATAACACATTTGTAGAATATGTTTAACATAGAACTTCCTCCTCCATATTCATTTAGGCTCCTCAGTGGAGGCCTAAAGTTAGGAAAGTGACGACAGGGTTGCTGGTTCAAATCTGCAGACAAGCTTGGAAAATGTGGGCTGGGAAGTGAATGAATAACACTCAGTTAGTGGCATATCATACATGAGGAATGCAAGGTCTTCATGTAGTAAATTAGTTCAATTTGTTAAAAATGTCTCCAAAATTATATCTCACTGTAAGTAGTGATTTAGTATTTATTGTGTAATTTCTCAATTCTCAAAATGATGTGTAGAGAAAGAATTACCCAATTTCAGATACCCTCCAATGGCAGTTAAGATGTAATGACAGTTGCCACTGTGGTTTCCAGCAGATATGATACTACCTTGGGAATGTTGCATTATTTATCATGTCCACCTCATTACCTGTGCATTAGCCTTCATTTCTGGCTTGTAATTCACAGGGCTACCCAAACTTGTGCTACACTGAAGCCGCAGACAGTTTTTTTAAACATCTTTCCTCGGGTTGAAACTTTTCACTGGCGTACACTAAAAAAATCACTGGAGCCTTTACAAAGATTGCTGTAAACTTATGAAATTTCTGGGACTGACCAACTGAGATCCTTAATCCAATCCTCAGGATCGGCTCGGGACACCCAACCAAAGATATTAAATATAAAATTATATATAACAGAAAAAAACAGCAAATACTTGACAGTGACTTAAGCGATTAATCAGTTATCAAAGTTGCTGGCTCTTTATTAGTCATCAACTAATCGTTTCAGCACTAAATTATATTGTGCTTTTGTATACTCGCTGTAAATGTTTTTTCAAATCATTTCTCTAAGTCTATGGCATCATTCATGGGGCGGCCGTGCTTTAAACATCAAGAGACTTAATTTGTATGTGGGCTGGAAGGACGTGCTGTTATGACGTGCTTTATCAAACTAACTTGTAAACTGCGATATCTGGATGTCGTATCTGCCAGCATCTCATCTGACCATGAAGTGCACGTGTCAGAGCCATGCTTTTAGTGAAGGTGACATGGGATCATTGTCAGTTAATGGGAAAATGTGTTATCCAGGCTGTACAAAGGGAAAAAAAATGTATTCCTTGATATCTGCCCAGAACACGGATTTCAAATAGTCAAGCAAGGACACAGGCATTGCACAATATTATAGATCTTTGTCTCGATGCAATGTTTACTTCTAGTATGCTGTTATTGAGAGCAGGACAATATATCCGCAGCATGCTGCTCTGTGTGTGATAAAAACCCTCTACCTAGAAGTATGTCTACAGATGCATGAAAGACAGAGGGTACAGATCTCTGTCGGCACTGTAGCAATGTAGCAGATAAAATTAGACGATGTTGTGTCTTATGTTAGGAAGTAAAGTGGTTTAATGAGGTGCTGTATAATGTTTTCATTCTTTTAAAAAGGGGAAGTAGAGGCCTCTCACAGCACAGGGTCACTTTAAAATGTCATCATTATGCAACATCATTGTTCCCCACTAGATCAATGACAAACGCAGGTGGAGGTGGATGGAAAGGGAACCACCTGTTGTGTGACATTTAACAGTTCATTTTCTTTTGAGCTTGTTTTGTGAAGAAATGTTTCATTTCTGACATCCTTTTAATTTACCACAAAGCCGAGTAAGCGCCACGCTCTCTGGGTGGAAAAAGACCTTCCAGGGAGAATCTACAGTAATCTCATGAGGTTGCTGCCTGTCATATTTCTGTAATTCTCGATGGGATTCATGCGCTGTAAACTATTCAGTTTGAGCGCGGCAGTTCCGAAACCCCCCCCCTGCAACATCAAAGCTAAACGCCTGCTTGCTTCAGCTTCAACACATCCGAATTAAGGTTTGTTCCATCCCTCTGAGATGTGAAACATTTCTCTGTGATCTGACTAAAACAGGCCTGCATCACCTTTCTGAGGATTTTAGCGAAACCAGCGCAGCATCAGTTGTGCCGTTAAAGGATCTTTACCAGGATCTATTCAATTGTGCCTAAATGCACTTCCCTCATTTGTATGACACCTTAAAGTGCAACTCAAGAAACACAAAAGGGATCAGATGAGAAAAGTTTTGCCTGATATAGAGCCCTGGGATGTAAATGACTTTGGCTAATTGCTGCATTTAGACACCCAGTGTGGCTGAAAAGAGGAGAGCAATTGGAAGGAAGGCATGAGCTGCAGGTGCAATGGAAAAGCATGAAGTGTGACGTCCATTTTCTTTTGTAAGAAAAGTGCAGTACTGGAAGAAAATGTGTTTCATGATTTTCATTATAGTTAAGATGATGTCGATATTGTCATATCTGTATCTATACTGCAACTACAGCTGCTGCTGCTACTGCAGTTACTCCAGTGAAACCTTCGTGCTCTTCCCCTCAAATCATGCAGACAGAAAACAAATCTGTCATCTTGTTACTGAAATTGTACATGAATTGTCAGAGATGGTGCAGAGCCTTTGACAGTGTTGAGAATCTCTGTCTTGTGTTTGTCTAAGGATAATGTGAACATCAGAGGAAATCCTCTCAGCTGGTTTCGGTGCTGGAAACGTCTGTGCAGAATGTGCACAACGACGCGCACAGATGTTTGAGAAACACGTCGTTTCAACAAAACAGTTATTTATATTCATACAATCTTCGTGGAGCGCTGGCTGGCTAATAGTAGCCTATTTGCTGTGAGCAGGAGTACAATGAGAAACACAGGCAGAGTGGAGTCTTTCTTTTTTCTACAAACATCATTGCAGTCTTTCATTTCCAGCCTCTAATGTTTTCAGCTCACTGCAGCAGTTCATATAATTACAACAGGTATCAGTGAGCTGTTTAACCATTTAGATAAATGAATGAGTTGCATTGACTGGGCCCTGGAGGTTCAATTACGTAAATCTATTCATCGTCTAAATGGAAAGTATTGATTGAGTTGATGTTAATACGGGGATGTGAGGATGTCTTCTGGAAAGTTGTTTGCAGAGAGAAATGTGTTGTAAACCATACGTATACCACTTAGATTAAAAAGTTTTTTCCCCCGCAACTTTCTAACTTGGCAGACATGAAGTGAAAGAAATGAGCTGTTTTGGACATACAGCACCTCTGGGGTTACAAGATATTCTGACTTGCTCAAAAAAACAGCTTTGTGAATTTACATTTGAGTTAAAAATCAGAAAATTTGAATATCCCTCATTTTTGTTTCTAGTGGAATTTGTCGCACGAAAGAGGAGAAGCGGCAGATACTTTGCAGCAGGTTGTGTTTTAAGTGAGAATAAAATGCTTTTTGAAGCTTTAGATGGTATACATGCTGCATAATCTTCTCTTTGTTCGATTCTTTGACATGAAAGGGAAAAGCACTTTGTTAGACTGCAAAAATGTGCTCCGTCTCTGATGAGCGGTGGCATGCTTGGCATAACAAACTGTAGGTTTAATGAACAGTTTTTCCAGCTGAAGGAAAAGAAGACGCTGGCAATGTGTGGCAAAAAATAAAAAAATGCATTTTTACCACTTCAAGTCATCAGATTATTAAACTAAATGAAGCTATGAAATAAAGGGGATAAACACTGAAACAGAAGTCTTTCAAGGTTGTATTACTGCCTTTATTCTGAATAAAGCCTGCATGCTTCAGATTTATCTGCTTTGTTCTCCACTTCTGATGCCTACATAATTGGAATGAACTCAGCTCATTACAGACATAAGCAGTCGCTTTAAGCTTGATGACTAAGTGGTACTCAAAAACTGAACATTTACAAGGTTAAAATGAAAGCAGTCTGGATCTGTGACTTGTCAGAGAGGAAATGTTATGGGTGAAACAGAGGACATTAGAGATTCAAATTTGCAATAAGTCTTATTGGCAAAAAATCTAAAATTTAACATTGACAGGGTGAAATTTAACAAAGCATTAATATAAAATGTCTTTCAGCTGGCATGTTCTATCAAAACTGCTATTTAAACAAGAAAATCCTGCATTATTGATTTTTTTTGCCACTTGGGGACAGCACAACAAGCTGTAAACACAACATTGATATATTATCACATTATAAAGTTGATACGATGAACGTGTTAACAAACACACATCCAGCACACACAGAGCAACATTATTATTCATTTGGAGTTGTCCAATATTCATTCTCTTCAGTTCATAGCTTGTTTCTGCTGCCCCAAAATGGCCACAAAAATCAGTTATAGCAGCTTTAAAGGTATAACGAGTAGGATTTGTCAGTTGCGGTTTGTAAACACAACATTCAAAGTTGGCCCCTCCTCCCCGGATCAACGACACCAGAGGCGCATGGTGTCATGTGCTTATGATCTGGCACCTGGTCGTTATAGAGTCCCGTCCTGTTATTGGCTGGGGGCTACACACCCACTGCCCAAAGGTTGACGCCCAGAAACGTCCTGAACGCAGCAAAATAAGAAAATACAGGCAGAGGGCAGGGTCTCTGCAGATACAGACACTGCCACACACTTCTAGTGGGTCATAAGTGATGATTAAGAGGGAATCTTTTTGTGTGAGTCTACATTGTTTTTTAGGAAAATCCTCCTCATTCTGCCTTTAAAGTATAATAACGTCACCATTAGATAATTAAATAAAAGCATCTTAAATAAAAGGAAATTTTGTGTATAGTTCTCCCAACCAATTTCATAATGTAGGAAGCAATTCCTCTGTGCATTATATGAAAACAATTCCCCGTAGTCAACCCATAGAAAGAGTTGCATAACCTGCAGTGATGTTTGTTCCCATTGCTGTTCCATGGGTGTGTAGGATGTGTAGGTCGAGTTTATAATGAAAGGAAAAAAACACTTTTTGAAATGAACAAGGAAAGTTTCAGGGGCTTTATATCTACTATATCTAAACCCTGTCAGTGTTGAATATTAGTACATAATGTGCAGAATATAAGGAACTGTGATCATGGATGTCTAAACAGGAAAGTAAAATTTCAGACTACCAAATGGTGCTCTTAGAATAAGCATTTTTTCAGTGTCTGTAAACCTTTCATACACAGAATCACAAGTGTATCATTAACTGGCAGGTTTCTCCAACATATTATCAAACTGGTAGAGTGCTCTGAATAGATTATTCATAGTGCCTGATAACTGTGTGGGAGGTCTGCGTAGGAGTGGGCACAGAAGCAGGATCCACTGAATTCCCTCAACCACTAGCAGCAGCTGATGTCTTCATCACATTTACAACAGGCCTTTATTTGAGCAATCACACATTTAAGCAGTAACTTCAGGTTTTACGACAGCACTAGTTCAACAGGAGAAAAGTTAAATAATGGAAGCTCCTTCATCGTCTTCAGGGTAAAGTGAGCTGATTGAAGTGGTCTGGATCATTCGTCTGTGTTGAAAATCAATCACCTAACTGAACAAATCAACAAATCCATACATGTCAGTAATGTAAAAAACATGTGTGTTAGGGATGCAACTCATGATTATTTTTCAGTGAATCTATAGATAATTTTCTTTTGATGAATTGATTAATCATTTAAAGGACAATTGTATAGGATTTAGGGAGATCTATTGGCAGAAATTGAATATAATATTCATAATTATGTTTTCATTAGTGTATTATCACCTCAAACTAAGAATCGTTGTGTTTTTGTTAGCTTAGAATGAGCCCTTCATATCTACATAGGGAGCGGGTCCTCTTCCACGGAGCCCGCCATGTTGCATCACCATGTTTCCTTTCACGTTTTTTTGTGCACCTGAAGGCCACCGCAGGTTCTCCTACACACTTGGAAAGGGAGGGGTGAGGAGAGGGGTATTTCAGTTGGTTGCAATCTGCAACCTCACCACTAGATGCCACTAAATCCTACACACTGGTCCTTCAATATATTAAATGTCAAAAAGTAATGAAATATGTCCATCACAAGGTTCCAGAGCCCAAAACCACTTCTTCTTTGATAAATGTTCCAAAACTCAAAGATATTCACTGTGCAATGAGATAAAATAGAGAAAACCAGCAAATCCTCACATTTGAGAACCTGGAACTAGTACATGTGTCACTGTTCTGCTTGATAAACCCTCAAACAATTAGTTAATTATCAAAATACTAATTTCAGTGCTCGTTGAAATAAATCTTAATTGGAGCTTTACCTGTACTGAATTTTTGAGGCTCTACAGCTCTACTGTACTTTTGTATTGCAGTGACACATAATGTGTTCAAGGATATTATGGTGGAATTATCTTAGCAATATTCTACCTTTTTAATGAGCCTGACTGAGTCAAATTTAAATGAAAGGAACATTTTCTGCTTCAATATTTGCTTATTGCTTATTAGTATTCGTGAAGCATTTGGGAAGGCTAAAGGCTTTGTTTGAGATGTAATCACGTCTCAAATTAACACAACAAAAGGTTTAAGTATGATGCTCATCGGAGGTCAAATAGAGGCACTCCCTGAAGTTGAAACAGGCAGGTAAAGGGGGTGGGCGACACCACGAAGGCCATGTAGGTGCATTAAGCTGTATATCAGGAATACTAATGTTAAACAGCGCCCTGAAATTCTAATTGCGTTCCTGTTAATCAACAAGACTGACAACAGGCAGGGTGAGCTCTAGAGGGCTGGGAGGAAATCTATTAACATACAATATGTTGTTGTGCTTGTTAAAATAATGGAAAAGCTTTGGGGTGGGGGTGGCTGGGGGAAGGTGCATTGTTCTCCTCACTGTCGCTTTAGTTAATTGCAAATCCGCACCCTTTAAAGCCTTATGGAAGTTTGTGCAGTTTGACAAGCTTCATGAAGACTTGAACTCCACACTCCCAATGAATTGTGTCTCTGGGTAATCCTAATTGAACATATATTGGCCATGCAGCTTGCGTTGTTTTGGCACTTATTAATAGCACACTGAAGGAGAATTCTAATGTGGTTTTTACAATTGAAATAAGAGATAAACAAGAGTCCAGATCTCTTTGGCCTGCAGAGGCCGGTAATGCTTGACTTGTCACTACAACTCCTCTAATTGGGCCCTAGGTGAAGGCAGGATGGGGCTTTAGGGACTGACTGGCTTTATTTTTCAGATCTATTCTTATAAAGCAATTGTGGTTTAGATTTGAATGTCTTTGCTGTCTAATAAAAAGCACTATGGATTGCAGTCTGCACTAGGAAATTAGTTTTACCAGATAACAGGGTATCTGCAAGTCTCAAAAAGTCTTAAAACACATTGAATTCAGTTCTCTCAAAAAAGTATTGGAAGGTATTAAATATTCTTAAATTTCATTTGCAAAAGTCTTGAATATTTTTTATTGCCTGCCGTAGATAGTAGTAGTTATACACTTATAGTTCTAATTTTTTTGTATGTGGTTGCAGGCTGTCAGGAGAAGTTATACATCTACAGTATAAACTACAAATGAGACTGGTGGCAGTGGATTGTGCATCCAGGAGGCTGTTCTGTCCTGTTTTGTAGAGTTTGAGTCAGCACCATTAAACCTGTAGCAAACACTGTTGCTACCGCTATAGCTATAATAGCTAGGAACCTCATTTCTTTATTGGTTAAGCCATCCATCAATTTTCTGCTGCTTATCTGGGTCCAAGTCACATTAATTTATTAATTACACTGAACAAAAATATAAAAGCAACACTTTTGTTTTCGCTCCCATTTTCACAAGTGAAATAAAAAATCCAAGAATTTTTCTACGTACAAAATAGGTATATTTCCCTCAAATTTTCCGGTATTCTTTGTCCAGTATGGCTGTGAAAATGGCATTAAATTTCATTCTATGCGGTGTTAAAAAGTCTTGCATTTAATTTGGTGAACATTGCAGAAGCCCTGGCTGAGGACTATCACAGTAATACACATTCAGGTTTTGTCATAGTTGTCCCAATTAGTCCAAAGGGTCCTGTTTTCTTTGAAATGGCAAGTGGCAGATTTCTGAAAATAGAAAATGAAATGTAATTAATTTTTGCCTGATAAAGCTGAAACATACAGACTCATTAAAGCCCCTGCTGGAGTATGTGTAACGGAGCAAACTGAGCCTGTCGTGGGTGCTCACCGCTTGTGACAGAACGTTCACAGGCCTGGGTCCCAGGGGTGCTGCGCAGAGAGGCTTCACCACCGTGCCTCATCCTCTCAGTAGACATGGACAGCAGAGAGTGGCAGCCCCGAGGGAGGGCCACTCAGTCCTGTCTGCTCACTGGCCAAGGCACAGACATGTACTGTCAGATATGTCTTTCCACTGGGTAGCCAAACTTTTGTGGTTACATGAAGCTACATGACCTCTTTACCCCTTATCTCTGTAGATTTCTGGCAGGGTTTTGAAATTTTACCATTTCTGTACCCTCGGGTACATGCTCGGACAGAGAAAGTGTGAAACTGTCACAAAGTTTGATTTGAGGCCAAGATAAAAGGTGTGACGATGTCCTCCCCTGGCAAACACAGAAACCTCCTTTAGTGGGCGTTCAAACCAAAAATAGCACTATATATAAAAAATAAAAGCCAACACACTGCGTCGGTGTAGGCGTGCTGCTACAGGTACTGGTGAGAAGATGAAAATCAATCCACAAAGACAAGTTTGAGCAATAGATGCATGAATTTTAAGGCTTAACAGATGCCAAAACAGCAGTTTATAATACCAAGAGACAGGATTTTAACACTCTGGAAATTTACCCTCCATCTTGACAATAATGTGAGGTAAACAGGAAACAGAAAAGTGCTGTTCTGGTTACGAGGTATTCTACCTGGAATGTGCACCTGAACATGCTATTGTCGGTCTGAATAAGGCCTCGTTACACTCTTTTTCAGTTGCTTTCAATAGTTTGGTTTAGTTTGTGACTGGGGTTGGGGTGCCGTTTATCAAATCTGAAACCAACTTTGAATCCTCTTATAGAATCAGAATCCTTTCGAATCCCTTATTATATATTTACTGCATGTAATTTGATTAGGGGGAGGCACTACTGGACCACACAAATATGAAATGTTGACGTTGATATTCAAACAACTCATGTTTTGCCAGAAAAATTAAAACTACATATATCTTTATTTTCTGATGCATATTTGCTGTATAGCTAAATGATTCAGAAATTGACTTTTTGGAGGAGATCAAAAAATTGATTCAGAGCTTAACAAATTGGGGTATTTAGCACTCACACTGGATTCAAACTAGAACTGGACATCTGAACCCAAACCCAGGTGTCACTAGTGTGTGTCTCCCCCATGCCTTGAATTTTGGGCCACTACCCTGGACAGTTCAAACTGAGCATTTGAGCCATGCCATGCATTTCATTAATGTTACTCTAGTTGATTGAACTGCTCCACTGTCAGGTAAAAATAGTACATGAGACCTGATGTGACTGTCTTAAGTGCTGTAAAAGTAGGGCAAAGGCCTGAGGAGGCTAAGTGTTTCATTAGGGTTGTAAAGTTGGCACCTCCATTCAGAGCTGGTTCACTGACATGGGCTCACAAGCCTCCAGGAGGCTCAGCATTTAATTCTGCCACCTCCGTACCCACTCTGGGCGCTCATTGGAGTTACACTGTATTTACTGCAGTGTGCATTCCTTAAGGTTCAGAATTAGCCCTCAGTATATAAAACTAATAATCCCCAAACTTAACATCATTGTCAGCAACAGCAGGCTGATGGGTAATGGGCTAATGACCCTGCTGCTGGAAGGGATCCAGCCAGCCATTTAAGTTCCCAGTTAAAAATGGTTGCTCCTGCTGTTATTGGCTAGAGGGATGGCTTACGTTTATAGGTTGAAATAGCTTGTCTCACAGTTCAGATATTGCACATCATAAGCAAGATCACGACGCATGTTTATGTTCAAGTGATAAAGCCCTCTAGCGGCCATGTGAATTATGACAGGAGCAACAAAACATCAGACTTTAACGCGGGAGACAGCTGTTTGTTTCCCATTTACAACCGACAGTCAACGTTGTATTATTTAAAAGCATGACCACGATCATTCTCTAACCTCAACAATTTGTTTATTGTTGCAACCATAGCGATGAAGGTTCCCCAACCTTGACGAAGTAGTAATTGTAACTGAAACCATAATCTTTCCCCAAACCTAACCAAACATTAAACAGTGTTTTGTAACAGTTTTGGAAGATGCAGATAAATGATGACGTCCTGCTGATCGGGGCGTCAGATCAGAAAACACTTCTATGTGTCATTCTAGAGGGCATGGACAAATTACGTATCTTGTCGTTTAATTTAGGGGACTTGTTGGTACCATAACATGGACGATTAAAGCATCTATCTTTAACTGTGACATGCATTTCCACATTTTTGGCCCCAAACTGCCCCGTCTGTCCAACCTTGGGTCCAGACACATCAAAGCTGACCTTGATCAAAGCTTTGATGTAGTGCTTAGAAATGCTTGTAAAGTTATAGATAGGCATCCTGAGAAGTTACTGCTCATGCATTAGTTAAATGCACATCGTGAGTGGCAGGTTCATAACCTATGCAGAGCAATGTCGTTGCAGAGAGTGCAGTTTCAGCATTTTTCGCCTTTCAGAATTTTGTTTCTTGATGTCAGTTAAAAATCTCTGATATGTAATCTTGCCAAAACCAATTAGGCTACAGTAAATCTGTATCTAGAATTCCCTCATCATAACGGAAGCACTCTTCCGAGACACATGCCAGAACTGCAGAGTTAATTAATCCCTGCAATCAGAGGTCTGATGAAATAAGAGCTGAATGTTGCCCCTCCCAAGACAACTGTTAACAAAGCTGTTCTGCTCTTATTAGTTCTGCAAACTGCTTATCAGACAGCCCAACACGCCATTTCAATCAAGTGTTGCTCTTAGGAATTGAACTGAAAGCATGATTGTGACCCAAAGTATTCACCTCAGGGCCATTGAATTGTAGCCCTGTGGGAACTGCATTGATCAAGGCAGAACATGCAGTATGAAGTAGCATCAGCAAAATCTGTTATTGCGAGAACCTGCAGCCCAACCTGGAGTCTTTCATGTTGTATTGAAACCAAGATTTATTTGGAAATGTACACTTTAACTTGTTTTCATTATTTCATTTTAGCAGCTTTTGAAAACAAGGACTGAATTAAAATCTGTGAATGTTTTGTGTAGGTGTTAAAAAACTCTTCTTTAACCAGACTATACAAACCACGCTACTTGCAAAGTATTACCAAAATTAGGATTGCAGTATTGTAAGCCCCTTTCAGAAATGCACCCATTTACATTAAACTGATGGTAATCTGAACACAAATTGAATGCTGAATGATTAACGTAAAGACAGCAGCACATGCAGAGAGAGGGAAATTAAATGTGCATCATCACTGTGTAAAAACTATTTTCCCCTCACAGTGCGACCGGGGCAGAAGAGGTTAAAAGAACTCATACAACCACAGTAATAATCTGACCAACAGTATCTCCTGATATTTTCACTTTATTTATTCCAGCTGCGTAGCTGAATAAATGAATATGCAGCAATATGCTTTACATAAAGCATGAAAGCAAATGGGAATTAGACTTAACATCTCAGGTCCACAGGCAGTGGTCTTTTAACCATCCCTTGTACTAACTCTAAAGCAGGAGGCTGCCTTCTCTATCTACGCCCCAAGTTGATGGAACGCCCTGCCCGAGGACCTGAGAGAGGCCCCTACACTGAACACTTTTGAAAGCAGGTTAAAAACTTTACTTTTCACTACAGTCTATGACTAAGTTCTTAGTGTGTGTGTGTGCGGGTGTGTGCGTTCTGTAAGATGTTTATATTTTTCCCTGATTCTTTGTATAACTGCACCTGTTGATGTGCATGTTTATATTCCGCATTATTAATTAATTAATTAAGGTCAAAAAACAGTCTTCTTCCTCCTTATCATAACATTTTTAATTCACCTCTCTCTCTCTCTCTCTTTGCTCCCTCTCATATGCACCAGATGTCAAACAGCACGTGAGCATGGACTCCTGTGTGTGTCTGTGAATGTGCTGTCATGTCTGAATGATAAAAAGCCATCTCTTTAACAGATAGATGTTTCATTTTCCATGTCTGGAAAGGGCTTTAGATAGAAATGTCGTTTTACTCATCTTGAATGAGCTATATGAGTAACTTGTTGTTCACAGGCAGCCAGCGTGCACTGCATATTATATTTTGAAGGCTACCAAAGTCTTTGCCAATTTGCAGAGGAGACAATGTTCCTTAGTGCAGCCTGTTTGAAAGCCACCTTTCAAAAGCTGTCTGTTTTTGTCAGGTTTCTGTTGGTTTTGTTTGAAATTTTGCCTTCAAACTCAGTTTTCTCTGCATTTGTCAGATAGTACCAAGCCACTGTACATTAAATTAGAAAAGCAGACCAGTTTGGCTACATTGACACTATTATGAGAAAGAGGGGTGATGCTGTAAAGTCGCGACAAATACTTAATGAGCCAGTGTAATCCAAATGTTAACTGTGTTCAAATCTCAGTATAATAAATCACTGTTTTACCTCAGTATTAAATACATTTGGAGACTATGTTAAAGTGCTCGTAACTGCAGGCAGCTTAATAGTAGGTTGTAAACTTAATTGATGACATTTTGGAAGTAAGCGCCCCCTGATGTTTAGTGTCATTTGAGTAACTTCAAATTCAAAAAGAGGCTCCTGCATCACTCGCTTCATATAGTTTTCTCCATATAGACAGAGAGAAACACTCTAATTCAATGTGTCAGGTTATGTCTGAATTAATTAGAGCTCACGGTGCAGACTGCTGGCTTTAAAAAGTGTTAATATATTAGAGAAATGCAGTATATGATGAAGAAGGTGGCCGGTCGCTGGCTTCACTTTTTATTCCCTTAAAGCATTCAGCCATCTTTTTCTCTCTGGACATCCATATAAAACATGAAGGCATGAAGGCGTAGACAAAATAACTTAAAAGTAACTTTATCTCAATTACAAACACTCCACCAAATGTGGATCTTAATAGGTTGAATGGCAATTAACAGCGTTTGTCAGCTGTAAAGTCTGGCGATTAGCACTTTGATATGAGTCTTCAAAGCACGATGAGCCGACTAACCATGCTTCAAAGAGGCCAAATCCTTTGTGTCAATTGCAGGTGCATCTGTTAAAATCCTGCTAGATTATTTAATATGTCAAGGGAAGAAGTCTTAAAAATCATGATGAAACTATAGCTAGACAATCATCATCCATGAAGTCACACACAATCATTTACAAATACTGCTCACTGGTACGTTGCCTAAAGGCGGGTTGAGACTTGGTGCATTCAGCAGAGCAGGACTTGTTGCTGATCCAGATTCTGTGCAAATCTATCTTCAGTAGGCCCAGCAACGTGAGACTATAGATTCTCTGTTGATTTGAAGCTCTGCATGTCCCTGAGTGTGAAGTCATTCACTGACTCTGATGTTTTAAGCTGGCATAGTTCGGAGCCGACACCTGTATCCATGGCGACAAGGGTGTAGGTTTGGTTTCAGAAGTGTGTGTTTGTGGGGGGAGGCAAGGCAACAAAAAAAAACCCCACGTACCTGTATATAAGTGTCATTTTCTACATAGGTATAAATTGATATCATCAAGCAAATAATACTGATTAAACTGGATATCATGCTTTCCATAATATGCTATGTTATATAAAAATGACAAAAGATTCAAACTATTTTGTAACCTTTTAACTCAATAAATCATTTTTTATTTCCATCTTTATTACAAAGAGCACTGTCAGAGAAGTTGGGGGGACTTTTTTCAGCCCTGAGTAGTGTCTCCCTCACAAGCTGCACACAGCCCCACCAACCTCCACCGAGAAGGTAGGACAGCTTGTATGTTGCCTGAGAGGTAAAATCTGTGGCGAACAATAAGACTGCAAATCACTAGCTACTGCTTGCAAAGCTTGAGCACACGGTAATAACTGAAGGAGACTCAGATGAGTGTATCAACATGTTAATCAATTCAGAGCCTCTCCCATCTGGATTTTGGCAGTTGGATGTTTCATGTTAATTTGTCTACACTCTTGTACCAGTACTACCACAGTCCTCTCCGGCTGGCCACAGAGCAGCCCGAGATCTGTGTGTGCGTTGCTCAAAGGCACCTTGATGGTACTTGCTAAGATAGGGAGCTGGTGTCCCTTTCACTTTCACCAGACACATTTTCCCATTTGGGATTTGTTGCCGATGCACAAAGCAAATAAAAAATATTGCTGAAGCAAATTGCTGCCAGTGGTGCATATAAAAAAAGCCTTCCGTTTGTAAATGACTGTGCACTTCTATCTCCTTGAACAGCAATACAAATCTTAGTTGTAAATTATAGGCCCCCAGAAGATCATAATGAAAGCTGAAGACTATGTTTAGTATCATGCTCCCGTAAGGCCATGCTTTTCACATGTCAGCAAGCTATTATTCTAAGCGTAATTAGGATAAAGGTGGATAGACATATCAATAGTGGTCGTGCACGCCGAGAGGCGACAATAAAGCTCAATGAGCAACATGACAGTGATAATTGCTTCTTTCATCACTTTGCCACTGTAACATGTTTTGATGTATTCGACCAGACTCTTCCTTCTATTGTTTGCGTAGTGTGATTATGGCAGCAACACGAGGAAATGACAGAGATATAGCTTAAAACACTGTTCCAATTAAACGTTCCCGCTGTGTAATGCAGGAAAACTTTGGAAAGTAAAAACACTACATTTCAAACAGTCTCTTTGTTTTGTGGCCAGGTCCTCTGTGGTGTATTGGTGTGTTGTGTCAGGCGTTTTATTCCCCCCGCTTTCATTGTACATGACATGAAGCACCTGAGGCTAAAGACGGGTATTTGTGTCCTAAGTACAGTCCGACAAGGGAATAGAGGGAATAGTTTCTGAGCTGCAATACTGAAGCAGACGAGGGTGGTTCAGGTGTTTCATTTTACAGAGCAGTAAAATCTATACAGAACAGCCTTGAGAGTAGAGAAAAGTGTTTTTTTGATCTGGAGTGCAATAATACGTGCAACAATATAATAAACGCCATACTAATTAAAGCATTTGTACAGTTTTGACGTGCATTATCAACAGATATTACACAAAGAGTAGCCTCACCTCAAAAATGTGGCATTAAAACGAAGATCGGTGAGGAATTTCACACAGTCGCACGGTATGTAGTTGTGATATGTCAACAAATATGGAAATGATATAGTTATTAATAGCTTTTACAATGCTGCTAGATAAAACAAATAATGTGTGTGTGTGAAAAAACAATAAGATTCAATTAGTGTTATTGTCTGACACTTAATGATGTGACGTAGTCTGTGCAGGTTTGTTATGGGAAGTGAGTCTCTCCCATGAGTGTAGAAAAAGTAGGCTACGTTACCACAACGTCTCCTGACCATTCTTAAAAGCAGAGTTTGCCCGGACTGCAGAGGCTATAGTTACCAGCTAACTGACGAGCCAGGCTAAAGCCAATTGAATTAGTCTGAAGAAACCAGAGGTCTCCCAGCTATGGTTCAGAGGGCCGTTTTTTGTCGCCGAAGCTTCGAAGCCCCAAAAAATGGCATTTGGTACAGCCCTAGTTTGTTCACAAGAGAAGCGAGAGGAGCAAAAGAAAACCATGACTAAGAGTCTACAGCCAAGCTAGCAGCTTTGTGAGGCTGTGCTTTGAGCTAAATGCTAACATCAGCATGCTAACCTGCTAGCATGCTGAGCAGGGGTAATGTTCACCATCTTAGTTTAGCATGTTAGCATGCTAACATTTGCTAATTAGCACTAGGCACAAAGTATAGCTGAGGCTGACGGGAATGACATTAGTTTTTTCAGGTATTTAGGCTACCTGTTGCTCTCAAACTTTACATAACTCTTTTCCACCACACCTGGATGTGAGTGAGTTGTTTGTTTGCTTGTCCTTTATTGCTCAGTCATAGATCCATTTATTCTGTCGTTGATTTAACCACCGACTTGACTACTTCATCATTTTGGCAGGAACCTGTCGCTCATGAGGTGCTTGGACCCTCATCCATCCAAGTACGGTACGTGTATTTAATGATGTCAATCCTGGAAGAGCTCATTTGTCATCTCTATTTAGTTTTGACACGGCATGACAGCCATGACAAAACATTGTTTGTCCTGTAAATTAGCAGCCAGTGCTTTAGAAACAACAACAGTTCCAAGGCCAGAGTTCTGCAAAGATCAGGATTTAAATTCAGCCGTTAGCTTTTGAGTGGAAAAGGAGAGAAAATTAGGACATGATTAAACTGTTTCCCTGACAACTTCAGTTTTGTGTTTATTTTCACTCAGTATGCCTTTTTCTTTAATTATCTTCATCAAATATTTATACATATACTTATTTGTGAAATTTAAAGCCTGCCACATTGCTGTTCATTCTGTCTTGTCAGTTTCTTGCCGCTGGCAGCGTGAGGCCTCAGTAGGGGAGAAGAATCAAATCCAGCAGTCCTACCTACGCTTCAAGAGGGATGAAAATCAGACACTAAAGGCTCCATGAAAAGCTTATCCTGTTTATTCAATAATCATCCATTTACACCGCAATGTGTTTAAGTGTTCTTGGGCTGACTTAATCTTGCTATACAATATCATAAAGGTATTCTAAGCTGTTTTGTATGTGCTCACCTATTGATTTACACCAATATAGGTAGAAAAGCATAAGGCTCTTTCCTGGTCTGTGTACACTGCATTTCACCGTGCAGCGCTCTGCGGTTTGGAGAGCGTATATCATACTCAAATTCCCCATAATCTTGTACAACTCAAAAACAGGTCACACATGAACGAACCAAACCAAAAAGTAAACTAAAAAAAGGATATTTTGCTTATTCCATGAGGCTTATTACACCAGGCGAGTGCGCCTGCTCTCTCATTTGTATCGAATGCGTATTTTAAAGATGTCAGGACATGGGGGGAGGGGGAGGGTGAATGCTTATGCTGAATGTTATTCTCGCGTTACAGCTTAGGTCCCATCATGCTTTTCTCTGCCTTTCCCACAACAACGGCACATTTATTTGGGGATGATTGTGCCTCAAAACATAAACAGTCAGTTGAAGTGGAAATTTGTGGGCTGTGGGGACTGCCACTGAGGAGTGTGTCTTCAAGTGAAAGCAAGATTAGACAGGGTCCAGATGAACAAAGTATAAGACACTGGTGAATTTAGCTTTTAGCGTGAACTATATTCAAAATGTCTGATAAGTAGATGAAGCAGGCGTAATATACATAATTAGTGAGCAGTGTTTTGTCATTTCTGATACCTGAATTTGCACTTTAAATGAAATGTTGATAGAAGAGTGTCTGATTTCAGTGTGGCCAAAGGAAAATGTGCAAAATATCAATGGGTGAAAACTTAACTGAAACTTAAATGAAAAGAAGGACAGGACATTACCTTCTACATTCCTGACTGATTCCCAATAACTATTAAACACATGCTGCTGAAAAGGAATTATAAATCTATTGGACTTGTATATGTTATGTATTCTTTTGCTTTGCAGTTTCAGAGCTTAGAGAATCGTGTTTGCACCATTTCCTCCTCTTCAAATGACTTTACACAGTTTCCCTTGTGATCTATTTATTCTTTCTAAATTAAAAGGAATAAAAGTCACAGGTTAAGACGTTCATTGACTCGGAAAGCCTTGTGAGTCACGATTTCTGGTCTGACATGATAACCAGCAGAGCTGATTGAGGGGGATGACCTTCACAAATGTTTATCCAGGGCTGGTGCTCAGGGCAACCTAATATTGGCATTGGATTATTCCTACATTCCTAATTAGTGCGCTTGGGCTTTGGATCAGGCAACCTCTATCAAGGAGCATCCATGCAATTATATTTATCACAAATCTGAATCTAAACAGGCTGGTGGACAAAAAGGTTGTTTGTTAAGAAAGGATTTGGAAATGGTATTGATCTTCCTGTTAAAAATCTTGCCACAGGGCAAATGCTGTTCATATAGAAACATAATTCATTTTCCACCTTTAAAATTTTTAACATCATACAGTCCAGAATTTTGTCCACTGCTCCATTTTAGTGCTACTGCACCTCGAATTTCCTTAAGAGAGTGTGCAGCTTTCAGTGCTCTCCTCTAGGGCCTACACCTTTGAAAAGCAAAAGACACGCAGCTATAGTGGAGTGATGGTGAGGCTTTGGCCAGAATCACTCTGCATGATTAGTGCGGGCTGAAGACTGAGCCTTTTCCCAGATCTCCTTTTGTTGCATTGTGAAATAAATCAAATAATTTAAAGAGCATGGGTGAGTGATCAGCAGCAAGTTAAGATATCAATAAAAGTATTCAGCGTTATTCCTTACAGGATTAGTACAATAAAAGTGTTGCTCCTGCCATACGTAGAGGCAGTTTACATCATCGTGTACTTCCAGTGAGTTGGAGGGCTACGTCTGACACTACTATCTTCCTTGTGGATAAGAAGTCTAATGAGAGAGGCCTAACTCATATAGTGAACAGAGCAGAATCACATATACTTGACCTTGTGGGGCCATTCTAATGAGGGAAACCTTTGAAGAAGTAGACCAGTACTCCAGTACTTCATTAAACTTAATGATTTCCTTTAATTGTGCTTAAAGGTTGAGCAATAACCTGTTTAATCAATGAGATATCTTACCTTCCACCTATTCACAGTGAGACTGGGAAGAACATGTTGAATCTACTTCTTAAAAAGATGAATACAAAAGCTCCACAAAAGTGGATGATAAAGATGGTAAAGGACTAAACTTGTCTCTGCCAAGTCACATGAGATATGAAGATAATTAAAAATTCAAATAGCCACACTTAAGCCAAATTTAAGTTCTTCAGCTCTCTGCTAATGACTTCCCTCAAGCATATTTTGAAATGTGATCGCTGCTATCCTGCAGATTTGGTCACCTTCTGCACAACTGAGTAGCCGTCTTTAAAAATAATCCTCACCAGAGTTGATTGGATTATACAAGGAATTTGTCAATATAATGCTACTACCAATAGTTATTTGCCATTTTAAATCAGGCATACGACTTCATGCTTTCATATGCAGCCATGTTGGTTTCTTTTTTTTCGATTCATTTTCATTTTTGACCAGTTTTCTCACTTGGTTAAACTTCTGACGGATAACCCTCTGCATCCTAAGAGAAGCAGTGTTGTGTGGGCTCTGTGCTACACTTCTCTGAGCCTGTGTGCCTTTGATCAATGTTTGTCAGATTGACTGAGTTAACGGTAGCCTGGAGTGTGCACCTGTGACCTGGCTGCAGAGATTATTCTACGTCTCTGTTCATTAAGCCAGAACCGTTTAAACCAGCAGGACTTGTTTTGTGCGACTCTTGCCTGCTCAGCGAACGCGCTCCCAGTTTATCGTTTCGTTCACGCACTTAGCCTGGCTGCCTCAGCTCGCACAACACGCAGGAACATTACATTAAAATTACATCGTTCAGCAAGAGGTTTGAATTACATGGGAAGTTTAAAGGAAATTTAACTCCTTTCCTGCTCTCCTCATGCTTGTGTGGGTTTCATGTGGCTGCTCTGGTTTTCTTTCACCTTTCCTACTTCTGCCATATGCCCCTCGACCGAGGTGCTGGCATCAGAGCCGGAGTTGGGGCTGCTCAGTACACCTGAACAGTTGGGGTGGGTCAACTGCAGAGCGGGACTTTTCCAATGAGGATCGATGAAGTAACATAATGCAGGGAGGGCTTTGCATTTCTGAGAAATGATCACGAAATGACTTGGCCAAAACATAGTTTTAATGATAAAATACTCTCTATGAGGAAAGTCTTTTTTATTTGCATACACACATTAAAAAATGCTTTACGTAATGTGTTAAGTAATCGGTAAAACGGCCCACAGACTCTTCACAACTCAGTTGGCTGGAGGTTATATTATTTCATCAGCTTGATGAGCAGTAATCACTAGTTTTGGATGCTGACATAATCCCTCCATGCAAACTGCCAAAAGTGCAACTCGCTCTGTAACGGTCAGTGTATAAAATCGTCACACAAAATTATATTTAATGAATAGAACTGAATGTTGCCACAGTTGTTTTTTTTTAGCATTAGATCCCTAGAGAGGAAACTAGTTTGGTCACACATACACAGTAACAAATAACAAAGTATACACAGGTCAGACTGAACACAGCAGACAACATATAAAAGACATACTTTAGTTAAACAAGTGTATTCAGATATTTATTATGCGGGGTGCTCCGGTAGCCTTGAGGTTTAAGATGCTGACCATGTCACCAACGTCCTCAGTCCCACCAGGGACCTTCGCTGCATGTCATCCCCCATTTCTTGCCTGAAATGTACTGAAATTTTTTTTCCTACATATATTGATTTCTTGATCACAATCATGTACAATCAATGGCAGAATGTCGTATACTCATCCATGTCTGTTACATCAACCTGATTTAAAGAAGAACTCCCCTGATTTTACATATGGCTCCCTCTTGATACAAGACGACAATTTTATTGGTATCAACTTATTTATAAATGCATCCATTTTAGCTATCCTTATTGCTTAATTCTTTGTCCCTTATGCTTCAAATTACTCACTAAGATGTTCTGGTCAGACTTTATGGCCCCCCTTGTCTCTAAGGAGATTGGGGGAAAAGCTTTTTATGTTTCCGATTGGAATAATTTACCTGTACATGTTCCTTCTCTGTCTTCATTTGTGTTTTATTCTCTTATCTTAAAACAAATTACTTGTATTTTCAGTAATGCTATCACTGATCATTTTTCTCATGAGAGTCTCAATCCTAAGATTGTAGCTCTTTTCTGAAGTTGTCTTTTTTTTCTTTTGCACTGTTGTGTTGTTGTGTTATGTGTTGTGCCTTGTATTTTGTATTGTTTTGTTTCCTGTTTGTTCTTGTGAGTGTTTGTTTTGGGACACCCATGAAAACGATATGATACATGTCAAGGGGATTATCCTGATTTAATGAATTTGACTACACCAAAGTCTGTCTACATGTCTTGGGGAGTACTACTGCATATGTTAAAAAAAACCTGTTGTGGCTCCAGCGGGAGCTGCGCGAAATCTGATAAACGACCTCCAGTGATGTCACTTGAGTCAACATCGGTTGGGCTGAAGACTACAAGTTTGAAAATGAAAATAATCTAGGGGTGTGGAGTTAGAAAAAAATGTATTACCCAGACGTCTGTAGCCCGCTCCTCCTCTCTGCTTGAGGCTACCAGCTCGAGGCTACATTAGTTCCTCCTAGCATAACACACCCGAATCTCAGCCCAAACTGTCGGTGGCTGAGTTGCATTGTGGGTAATGTAGATGCAGGGTTTTGACAAGGAAGAATGCATGAAATAAAACATACGATATATCTGGTTCTGCTGCATCGATTTTAATCTGTTGGGTCCAACAGTGTTATAGAAGTGCGATGTTAAATTGCTACTCTTACTCTCTTTTATATCCTGTGTGATGATTTACAGTAGTCGTACCATGCTGTGGTTGCCTAGAGGCAAACTAAGCACACTGGGAGGGGAAACACTTGGTTACCTGTGACCTTTTAAGCTTAATTACAGTTTGCAGAATTTAAAAAAGGCATCTGTTCTGTTCTTGTGAAAGTTTCATCTTCACACCTGAGCTGCATTTTCATAGACCATAACTGCCAGCCACATCTATTGTACACTGTCTTTGACTGCCCATGTTAAGCTGTCTTTTATTTTCGACATGTAATGTAAAACCTAAAGTCACGATTCAAACCCTGTGTAATATAGATTATGGCTGATATTAGCACCTTTACAGTGTACTGTAAAGGTGTTTCCAGGTACTAAGCTAAACCCTTAAAATCCATGAACAAACCACATAACTGCATAGAATATTGAAAAAAATTCAGATCACAGTAATACTGGCACAGTTAATCTTGGGATAAATCTGGTTATGGACACAAAGAATAAAACATGGTCTTATGTCCACATACTTATTGAACTCACAGTATACATGTGGAGGGCTCTGTATAATTTTTCATCAAATATTGAGTCAAAGACAAAAAAACAAACAAACTATGGAGCTGAATGCAACACTCTGCTGCTCTCTGAGTATGTATCTGTAACTTAGTCTGTTTGTCCATCCCCTATATCAGATTTATTTCACTTGAGGACCATGTGCTCCCTTTAATTTGTAGAAACTGTCAAACACATCTTGGTGTTATCTCTTTCCATTTCACAGAGTTCCCTCCTATTGTGCCCATTGCAGTAAACATTTCTGAGCTGTAACTCCCGAGTCTCTGCTCTTGTAATGTGCAACTAGGGAGCAACTCCAAATTGCAAAGCACACTGTTGTTTCTGCTGTTTTAATGTGATTTTGAGACATTCTTTACTAAGGATATACAAAACCAATAAATGTGATGTCAACAAGAGTAATAGTGTCATTAAATGCTCATAAATATATAAAGAGATGTTTGCCTCTGATTTATTCAATTAATTGTCTTGAGCAGATCTATTCAACTTCAGATTACATGTGAGGAATAGGTCTCAGATAGGTCCCGGCTCCCAGAGGGGCTCTCATAGTTGGTCTTAGTTTGAATGCACCACAGAGGATTCGATGAATATTGGTTCTGCTGGAGCTAAAATCTTCAGCACATGCCTTTGCTGCTATTGGAAATATGTCATAAGCCATATATTGCGTGACCATAAACCTGTTGAAGCAGCAGAAGCTGTACAATGAAGAGCTGAGGGATTGCTACTTAGCATATGTTGTTTGCTCTTTCTCTGGACTATGATGTCCAGAGGCCTTGTTCCAAAAGATTCAAGTACCAGACAGCCGTAGCCCCTCCGGCTGTGTTTGCTTTTGGATCTAACTCATGTGAAATTGATGTGTGGGGGACACTGATCCATGCTGAAATGGGACAACACCCGAAAACAAATGTCAAAAACATTCTCATCCATGCCTCCCTCTAAGCGCCACAGTTTTGCTCGTCCACATCTTTGGCAGCTATGGGAGGTCAGGCATTGAAATTAAAGGGGCACATAACGAGTAAAGGGCCCAGTTGTAACCAACCTCGCATGCTTCATAAATCACGGGTAAGCCAAGCACATAGATGGAAGGGGTTAGCTTCCTCCCTTCAGGGACATCTGGCACGGATAGGAATGTGCAGCGATATCATTCTTCCCAGAGGACCCTCTCACCTCCTACATGAGTATTTACAGTACAGCCCAACAACAACATGACATGTTATTTCTTCATCTAAAAGATCCCGTCTGTCCTCGCGTGGTTTCTTGCTTCACAGTATCTCTGAAAGCACAAACTAAAACAGGACTGACAACAACATCCATATCTATCATAGCATATGTGTCATACATATATTTAGTCATTTATGAGGATGTTAGCATCACATTAAGGCAAGCTATCAACACTAGCATGGTCTTAGTCATTATTCGACATTCACACTGTCTGCTGCTCATAATCAGGGCTCTAGGGATGGTAATGTTGGTCGGTTGGTTGGTCCACTATTGTGGTCCAGACTGAAATATCAAGGTAACTATTTGATGGATTCCCATGAAGTTTTGTACAGATATTCATGGTTCCCAGAGGATGAATNNATTCCCATTAGCCTCAGCCTTGTTTTTAGTGCTAATTAGCAAGTGTTAGCATGCCAACACGCTAAACTAAGATGGTGAACATGGTAAACTAACTCCTTAAAATCCGCATGTTAGCAGTGTCATTAGTGAGCATATTAGCATGCTGACCTTAGCATTTAGATGAAAGCATTGTTGTACCTAAATACAGCCTCTCAGCGCTGCTAGCATAGCTGTAGACTCTTGTTTTTCTTTAACCTGGTCACCATTAAGACCCATGTTGAATAAATGCCACAATTAGTTGCTCTGACACTCATATTTAATTGCTTTTATTATATGTGTGCTATTTAAACAAGCTAAACATGATTAAAATGGTATTCCATCCTCTCTCCCCTACAGTTCCCTTGTGCTTTATTGTCTAACTTTTCAGTCTCCACCTATTGTACCACTATTGACACCCAGTGACCCATTGCGGTCCCCTCATCTCTGCATCCGAGCTGACTCTTTACCACCTGACCACTATTGTTGAACCCAGTCTCAGTTTCATCTGTGCAAGTAATTGATACTCTGCAAGCACCCAGTGGATCATAGCATACAGCAAAAGAAATGACTTACATTATCAGTCGCTGGAAAATGACCCCTTAGGTCAGAGGCCACGATCAGTGTCATGACAAAAAAAAATCCTGGACCTGACGGGGATTCAGTGCCTTGGTCAATAACACTTCATTAGGCTAGACTTGCCAACATGGGGACTTGGAGTCTGGTCGGACAGACTTATATTGTACAATATTACCCCTCATAGAAAATCTTTTCAAATGCCCAGTTTTTTGCCTTCAAAGAAAATATCATGTACATGAAAACACACTCAGCAGTCACATTGGTAAATAATTTGTCTTTCTAACCCACCCCATGCATGTATGTATTATTTATTATATGTTAATGAAAATAATGACATTGATATTTAAGACAGGCTGTAAGACACCAAGGACACTGCTACATTGTTGAGAGAGAGAAAGCAGTCTTTCCTTAATGTGGCCTGCTGTGTGGAAGCATTATCACCAGCTATCTCAGTGCATGGCTGAGTTTTCTGATGAAGCTGCCATTGCCTGAGAGCAATGATGCAGTTTGCTGGAAAGCAAGCTTTTATGTGATGGACGCTGTATCAGCGGGCAGCAGATGATAATCTTGCCGAGTCGACGCCGAAAAGGATAATCAACTCGCTTATGGCCATCATGAGAGGGAACAATGCAAGAGGAGAGACGCAGAGCCTCTTTAATTATTAATACTCTGGCAGCAGCCTTTTCCATGTGGGCAGCGTTAACCTGCTGCTCGGCCATTCAGACAGAGAGACACCATAGGAGGTTCCCGTGGCCTAATGTGCTCTGTAAAGTGGCACTGCTCAGACCACAGAGAAAACCCATTTTCATCATCATTGTGACAGGACTCATGTAAATTCTAGCTGCCCCAGACACATGTAAACCGCCATCTGGCCTAGTTGTCACCCACACAATGCATAAATAGGAAATTCATTCTGATTTCCTGTTTTCTTTGTTGTGCTCTCTTTGTTGCATTCTGTTTTGAAGCTTTTGACATGTCATCTTAGCAAGTATACATATTTACATAATAATCACAATATTTACATAACTGAGCTTTGGAGAGATCCACATTATTTGATATTTCAGTACAAAGACCTTTGTTTAACTGAAAAACGTGGCTGAAGGAGTGACAAAAACAGGTTCCCATGAATAAAAAAGACACTTTATTCAATAGGGACAGACAATTAGCAATGGGATAGAAAACAAATCATTTAAACAGTAAGGGCTAAAGGATTGGTGAGTTAATAAAATGAAGTGTAAGAACCTACAATGTATTACCTAAAAAAAATTAAGATAAAAGAAGTTCTGAACCAGGCTGGTGATGCAGCGTAATGAAGCTGGGGAAAATTAGAGAGCAGAAGCTCACAAAAGTTCAATACATTACTGCTGAAACACACATGCAAACTTTAAAGTGCAAATGCAGCTAAGTACACACTTAAGCATGCAGTGAAAGGAACGGACTAGTCACCATGACAGGACCCTGTCTGAGAACAAAAAGGAAAAGAAGCAGGTTTTACAGATGGCTGGGTCTGCACATAAAACACAGCGTCAGCAAAACCAGTAAAAACTCCTAAAACGAAAGAAAAGCTAAAGGTGATCAGTGGATATAAAACACCTTGTGGCGAAACAGCAGTTGGTACTAAAGGAAGAACAGCACAGGGGTTACATACTAACAGGGTATGAGCCAACTACATAGCTGCTGTGGAATAAATTAACTGTGCATGTTACCTCAGTAGACCACCAAACAGTGCTCTTATCAGAGCCCTCTGCCCATAAAATTGCATGTTAAAGATATAATCTCAAAGAGTTTCATTTAAATAAATGTCTGTTAAGTCACTATTTATCGCTGAATGAGGTAACACAATAGTAATTGAGCCTATGGCCCACTGATGAAAGCCCTTGCATTTGCAGTATTACAACCCGGGTGTCGGGAGTGACTTTCCCGGAAAAATCACAAGTGGCGCACAGTTAGGCTTTTAACAAGGCAACAGACTCGCTCTTCAACTCACCTGCGTGTGAAGCGGCGTACTGTGTTTTCTGGTCTCTGCTAGCATTGTGAGTAAACGGTTACTATGGCCGAACAAACAAAGAAAGCATTGATGACTACAGACAAAACTTGAAACTGAAACTGAAGTCAAGTCCAAAAACACACCTGCGATTACCGATCATCGCCATAAGTGCCGCGAAAGAGAACGAAATGAAAATCTTCAAGATTATAACTTTATATACACATCTGATCTGAAAACTGGATACGCTACTTCAACATTTTGGGACATGCGCCTACTTGCTTTCTTGCCGAAAGTTAGATGAGAAAATATGTAGCTGGCGCCAGCAGGTAGTCAGCTTAGCATTAAGACAGAAAATGGGGGGAAACTGCTAGCCTGACTCTGACCAAAGGTAATAAATCTGCCCACCAACACCTCTAAAGCCACTTTTTATGCTAAGCTAAGCTAACTGACTGTTGGCTCCTGTTTTTTCCCCTACAGACATGAGACCGTTATCAACCTTCTCCCATCCAGCTCTCGACAAGAAAGTGGATGAGCGTATTCACGAAAAAGTTGAACTATTCGTTTTTCTACAAAGTTGTAGAAGATGTCAAATACCGCCACCACCACCATATCAAAAGGACAAAGACATTTTGTCATGTAGTATTTCAAATCACTTAATGTGTTATTCACTTTTGGGCAAATGAAAATCATTCACACAATTCAGTACCAGTTAGAAATTGTGAATATGTTTCTCTAATAATTACATTTTTAGAAATACTCCCTACAAGTAATACTGGAGAGCCTCGGAGTTGTTAACACTGAGACTTACAATGCTCCATTATTATTTTATTTTACAATCGATCTTTACGATGTGTCTAAAGAGAAACAAAACTCTTTACAGGTTGTGAACATAACAACACAAGAATTAGATTACTTCAAGATCACAGCTCTACAGCCGTGAGTAAAGTGTGTTTGGAAGACAGAGCCAGAAAAGAGCCTGTGACTGTGAGATGTCGGGATGAAGCAGCTGCCACACCGGCTGACCCTGCAGGGTAGCAGGAGGCCTGGCCCCTGAGGTTAATTAGCCTGGACAGGGTAGTGGTCTATCATGCCCAGTGCAGGAGTTAGCATCTCTCTGTCTCCCTGACAGCAGTCGGGCAGAATATTGACATAAATACACACCAGGATGTTCTTTGTTGTAAATGGTGTTAAAGTAAAATACAATACAATTACTAATGTCTGGAGCAAGCTAGAGGAGAAACATGAAAACCCTAGCGACAGCTCAATTATCCGCACATCAATCAGCAGGGGATGTGATTGGTTCTGTAAATGGAGCTGGAGTGATGTGTTGTAGTAGATCGATGGCCCAGCGGTCCGCTTCTCAGACAAGTCCTCCGCCATCATCATCACCTCCACCCCCCACTGAGCTGCTTGCATCCTGTTTCGTAACATGCTGATGACTTAAAAATAATGCAGATTGTGCAGAGTACAAAGCTTTGATCGTATTGTTTTGTGTCAAAATTATAGACGTGTAGACAGATTTTTTCATGGGTATCTGCAGACCTGTACATCATGCTGAAATTCAAAGTAAAGGGCCAATTTGCTGCACAATTTACATGCAATGCTGTTTTTTAAAAATCATTTTCAGACATAAATACACATAATTCATGTTGAAAATACACGCATAATTTCAATCAGCTGCTGATTCAAGTCAGTCTGAAAGTGAAACGTGTTCAACTAATAAGTCAAAGCCAGTAGCAAGGTGACAAACACAGCAGCATACTATAAATCAGGAATGGGGCTTTAACTTATGTGGACCCTTCCATTAAATCTTCATAGAGCAAAGTTTAAACCTGCAGCCACTTGACGGGAACATGTTGTGAACACAACATTGAGATAGCATTGCCTTTTATTTACACATCCAGCAGTTATAGAGCACCATTATCCATCATTTGGAGTCGTGTTTCTGGTTACCTTGTGAATGCAAGTCCAATATTCACTCTCTTTTAGCTTTAGTTTTGGTCTCTACCAACTCCCGAGGGAAATATCTGGCTCTTTGGCTGATCAACGCTCCACTATGTTGACCAGCTAGTCTCTAACTGTGTCAGTCTGCTGTTTGGTGATGAGCAGGTGGTGTACGGTGTGTTTTTTAGTGCTTTTTCACGGAAAACAGCTGCCTGTAGCCAGAAACGACGCTATGAGAGCGGTTAGAGTGAACCAAAACGGTGAAGTTGCAGCCAGACAGCTAAACAATGAGCTGAAACTCGCTATAATGCATTGGGTGATAACTCTTTGTAAGTTTGTTACTACCAGTGACCCCTTTCACTTTGTCACATGCCGAAGCCAAAATCTCGTATTGGTGTACAGCAGCGGGTCCACATGAACCACATTCAAATTGCAGCCTATATGTAGCGTCCTTATGGCCTCTGAATGTGTGAACTATGACTGGGTGTAAAAAGCACCAACTGGATGGAGTCCATATGGAGTTTGTTTTTCATAATTGCCAAACTAATGTTGCCTAATCCATTTACTTGTCTGCTTCAGTGTCATAAAAATTAACTCTACGTGACATGAATAGTTTTCTCATCTTTATATTATTTCCCTGTGAGTATTTTAATAATGATGGCCATCATGTTTACAGTGGCTCTTTACTTATATCTCATGGTAACCTGGAGGCTACTTTAGGAACCTTTCTTGATTCATAATGCGTTGTTCTTTTGTGTGTTTACGGCTTTGTTTAGAGGTCTCCAGCCAGCATAAATGTGATGGTAACTACCGTATAAAAGCCATAAAACCCCAAAAGGGCAGACTTGACGGAGGCTATGAGTGTGATGTAATGGAATAGGTAAGAGGCAGAGCTATATGTTCTAGTGATGAGAGGTTGGTTGAAAGGCCATTATCTATCATGTCTGAGAATGGAGAGCTCTTACACCCATTTCTAATATTATCACCATCCCGGTCTGCTCTGAGTTCTCAACATCACTCTGATGTCCTCTCCTTCTGTACATCACAGAGAAGACAAGGGTGCTTTTAAGGAGTAATTGGCTGTTTTTTATTTCATCTTGGACTCTGCCTGCAGTGACCCTAGGCCTCTGTCTTCCAAATTATCTCCCTGTTCATGATCATCTCTGATAATAGGGTTTTTAATCTGAAATTGAACAAATAATTCACGTCTCCCCACATTAGTCATCATACTCCTGCTTTGAATGCAACTCCTCCCTGTTAATCAACCTTGCTCATGCATGACGCTCCATCACTCAGCTGTTGCAATAAGATTGGATGTGTAGAAAATGGCCTCATTAAATCTCACAAAAGTCTGCATCACTGGCAAAACAAAACATCCACAACCAATTTGAAAAACTTTGTTCTAGCTCCTTCATCAGAAAAAAACAGCAAACTTCCACTCCAATAATGTAAAATATTTGGACAAAAGCGTCTCAGCGTTGTCGAGTTGTCATGCATACTGTACCTGTTTGAAAAGTTTTCAAATTAAGATTTTGATTTGTAGTTCAGGATGGTGTTTCCGCCTTTCTGTCGGTGATAATCAAATGCAGCAGGTGGTGAGGAAATGTGCATCTCAGCAATCATCTCCATTGACATGTGTTAATAGCTCATCAGACTAAATTGTACTAATAACTGCTTTCAGGAATCATGATTGCACATACTTCAAGGTCTTGATGCCTAATAAGGCTGTGTTTAATTCCTGAGCCGTGCATCTATAAAATGTTTTCAGAACCTATGCTGATGTCTGATAGATAATTGAAATGTAATCATGTACACTGAAAAGTGAAATCGATGCTATTTTTGTGGAATGGTTACACATCTTTGTCTTTAGCTTGCTCACAATAACACTGCAGCTGATGCAGACTAATGCTTTTCCATTCCCAACAGCTGTCTGCTGGATTTTCATTGAATTTAGTGGCTATTGCACCTAAATCTGAATTTGGCCTCAAGCTGCCAATCCTTGCTGGTGTTGTTGGCTGCATGCTTGTGGCGATGAGCCTCACACACCTGTGTCAAATGGATCAGAGCTGGGGCGCTGCCACATCATGTCATTTAGCCATTCAGATTTACCCTTTGGCTTTTCTGGCTGTTTCTACAGTCAGAACAGAGTGTTAGAGACTATCTTGAGTAGATATACAGCATGCACGTTTGATGAAAGGCTTTATTTGCTGTTCTGTGGGTGTCAAGAACACAGACAGCGTCATAGCAAGACACAACGTCTGAGTGAGGAATGAGTGTTAATGCAAATCCTAGATGATCCCAGACACGTTTTAAGACGTAAATCAGCTATTTAAACATTCTTAAACCTGCAATAACTGATTGTTTTGGCCACTTGGGGGCAGCAGAAACTAGTGGTGAATACGACATTACGACAAATCATCACCTTTTAAGTTGATATGAGGAACTTGTCAGCAAACAATTGCTTAGTGTAGTGTACAGTGCCTTTTTAGATATTTTCCACTGAAAACAGCTGCCTGCTGCAGCCGAAAACAATGCTATGAGAGCGGTGAGAGTGAGCCAAAACAGTAAAGTTGCAGCCGTACGGCTGAAAATCACTATATAGCTCTATAAAGCCGATGTGAGCTGAAGATTCAGGTGATCATTTTCTGTGAGATCCAGATTGAAGTTGTTTGTTTGTTTATGTTAAAGCTACTTTTCATTTTCTGTTGATTTTGGACTTCTCCGGGAGGAGAGCAGGTGGCAGCTCCGGAGACAGACCTTCAGTGAGCGGCTGAAGCAACTGGAATTCAGCCAGCGCCGTTTTGCAGGCATCAAGAATAACTATTAGAAACTAATGGAAACAGCCAATCTTCTCGCTGTTGGTCTTGTTTGCTTATGTAGGTCATATAGAGGCATCAGTATTAAACTGAGACTGTTTCATAACCACTTAAAAACTCCATAGAGTACTTTTAAGCAAAATTACTATTAGATCATGCATCGTTATCAGAGTTTTTTAACCATATATCTATCTATCTTTAAAATGTCTACAGTATATCAGTATCGGCCTCACAAGCCCAGTCTCGGCTGGGCTGAAGTTGTAATGTCACGAATCATGCTTGTAAGTGCACATGTTAAACCCAGATTTAAGATTAGTGCAGAGAAACTTTCCTCCTTCAGCAGATCAATGAGAAAACAGCCTTCTAGTGTCAAACTGCACAAACATCATTCTGCACAGTGAAGCTCAAACCTCCAACTGAAGTAACAATATGCAAAACACGTTTTTGAGTGGAGGAGGGCTTCAATTTACTTAATCATATCATCTCCAAATACAAGCTACAAGCTACGAGTGCAGGCATGAAAATGACTAATAGTACTTTAAAAAGGTTCATATTACTTTGAACCTTTTAAGATGCTATGCTCTACACTCATTAAGATGTGCAGATTGATATTTAATAAAACGGCTTTACAGCTTGAAGATCTGGATGTTTCTCATTCATTTCCCATTTCCTCTCTTTCTCTGGTAATAAAACACATTTATCAACAGTACACAAGATATGTCAGAAACACTGAATTAACTGAGCAATAGAATATATGTCTGAAACATTTAATTAACCCCCAAATATAATATTATACAGGTATTCTCATTAAATACCTCTTCTATAGATCACCTTCAGCCCCAATGTTTTTATTTTAAATCAGATGAACACACTTTCTGTTGACACCGTAATCAGACCACATTACAGTTTGATTTGCCACCGTAGCTGTGTTTTCCGCGACAAGCTAGTTTCTCACTTCCTCAACACAGCCCTTTTATATCTGCAACAGAAGCAAACTGTTCAACTCCTCAGCCCATCTGCTTTCATTAAGACAGAGTGGTGCTCTCCCCCTCTACAGTAATTGACATGTGGGTGAGAAATGACTTACAGTGGAGAGTTTCACAGACAGGCCAGCTGAAGGGAATATCACGAATGAATCAATATCGATAGCAAACAGCCCAAATTAGAAGAGCAGACGGAATGGGGGGTCCTGTTTAACAGTCTGCAGGCGAGGGCCGAGAGACTTAGTGGGTAGCACTGGGAGTTTTAATAACACAGAATCAATGAGTGCTGCCCGCAAACCTTTCACACTGAAGTTATTAATTGGGGAATGAACAATACAAAACTGTCACTGCAGAGTTGTGGGCTTCCAGCAATTTAAACAGGGCCCATTTACCAAGGAGGGAAAGATCCCTGCCTGCTTTGTATTAATGTTTTGTAGTACTTAGCCAAGCTACCACCAGACTGCCTCTAGTTAACACTCATGGATTTGGAAGCAGTGGGAAAATTCAATCCACGGTCTCCTGTGTAACATGCTGTGAGAAACATCCAGCAGCATCTTGTTAGAGCTTTACATGACGTAGAGGTTACAGAGTATGCCAGCTTTGTCCTCTGTTATACAGCGCAGCATTACTCACCAAACAAAGCTGCGTGATTTATCTCAAAATCTATTATCAAAATGAGTAGGCAGAAACCGGGGCTCATAATTCAGTTGACACTTTATGGTGTTTGTTATTGGGAGCAGAGGGGTGGGAGCACATACAGATGCTGAAATATGGCTGCTGACAGAGTCGCTAATAGAGCTACTGGCCTACAAAGTTGAAGCACACACAGAGTGCCCTCACTTTGGAAGTAGCCAGCCGAGCGTGGATGAAAGTGACAGAGTAAATGAGCTGCTCGGTGTGTGTTTTAACAAAGATCAGAAAGCAGCCAGCGCACATACATCCTGATGGACAGGCACTTGTGGATGTAAACGAGGGCAGATGATAGTTGGAGCAGCACCTTCATTCTGTGCATGTCAGCTCATAATGCAGCTCAGCATTATGCAGAAGAAAAATTATTAGCCCATGGCATCTTATCACTGCGCTCTTTATAGTCGAGTAATCTGAAATCCTTTTAACAGTTGACCATCTTTGAACCGCCATGATTCTCCTCATTTCGTTTGTCACATTGAATTTAAGGGGTCCCTCCTAAGGTCTCTGGGGTAGAGCATGTTCACTGTAAAATGAATTCCTATCCTGAATGCTGCTAAAGCCAAGGTTAGACTCTGTTTAAATCCTGCTTGTTTAAGACAGTTCAGAATTAATGACTTTGTGCTTGAGATGCTGTTCACACCACACGAGACAAGAAGAAGAGGTATGTTTTGCAAAAACCTTGTGTAAACATGTACATGTGTAACCTTTTCCTCTTTATAAGGTAAAGAAAGGCAGCAAATCCTCACATTTGAGAAGCAAATGTTTGCCATTTTTGCTTGAAAAGTGACTTGATTAATCGACTAATCGTTGCAGCTCTAATGAATTTTATCATATTTGTCAAATATGTGAAAAAGAAAACATTCCCAAAGAGGAGAGGAGCGAAAATAGGCCAAGTGTAGCCTATTTTGATTTTACCATCTTGTTTTGTTGCCGTCTTTGGCGTCAGGACAGCATGTAAATAGAGTAGACACCTCTGTAAATGGAGCAGACACTCCCATCTCTGTAATTTCAAAGACTGATTAGAGATCTGTTATCTCATGTGAATTGGCCATTAACATTACAGATGTCCTGCGACAGAAATGACTTCAATCTCCTGACGGCCCAATACGCTCAAAGAGGGCTTGAAACCATTATGAAGAGTTGTGTCAAAGTTATGTGTTTATGTTGTTGTGTTGCTTTGTTTCCTGACCGAGGCGGCGTGCACCATCATGGCTGAACCCATTAATCTTCTTGAGTGCGGTAATGAATGCAGCCCTGTCGGTCTTTACTGTTTGATGTTCAAATAATTAGCAGAAGCCTAATTTTCTAAAGTTCACGAGGCTTATTAGAATCATGATATCGAGTACAGAGGGACCAATGCACTTCAGGTTTCATGAACACTGACACTTGGCATTTCGTCAGAGCAACACGTTCCAAAATGGACAGAGTGCAGGTGTTGCAGGAGAGCTGGTGTGGCTGCCGCCTCACCACAGTCAGCTGCTGCAAGGAAGCCTGATGAACTAAATGGGCTTCAGGCTTCTGTCAATTGGCTGATCTGTTGTTGAGAGTGAAAACCAGCAGAGGTGAGAGGGGTTGCAACGAGTGCAACCAAGTTCAAATCCAGAGCTTAGAATAGAGTTTCAGCATGAATTAATGCCACTGTGCTTGAGGGAATATAATATAAATGGTTTTCATGAGGGCTGAAAAGGTCATTGCACAAAAAAGTGGGCCAGCTGTGTGATGTTGAAACAACCTAGAGTGGTAATTTCCTGTGAGACATTGTACTTAAATGCAGTGTGAATGTTCAGATAGTAAACATATACGTACGTATTGGCAGATTTGAAATGACTCCTGTGTAACTCAGAAGACTTAAAGGTCCCAGGAAATGAAAAATGTCTTTTCTGTACCGTTACCCTGTGGCCCAGGGTGTGTTGTTCTGCTGCCCATCATTATACACCAAAAACATGTCAAAAAATGCATGTTTGTTTTTTTGTTTTAAATGACACCTTTTTTCCTTTCCCATGAGGAGTTTTTCTTTTTCCTATGACTCATTCTGCGCTCTGGGACATATGTATAAATTTGCGCCAGTAAAATGTGATCATAGATTTTGGGGCAAATGACAGAACACCTACAGGTCTAAAAGTAGCAGTAATTTGAGTTGAGCTTGAAAAATCTATAAAAAAAAAATCTATAACCAACACTTTATACTAACAGTGTATCAACTGACAATGTGAAAACAATGTCACAATGTGAAAACAGTCACTCATACTGATGAACCTGCAGAGAATTATCAGCTGAATCTGTAGCTCCCCTCTGCTTTACAGAGATTTACAGCGAGTTTCAGCTCATTGTTTAACTGTCCGGCTGCAACTTTAATGTTTTGGTTCACTCTAGCTGCTTTGATAATGTCGTTTTGGCCGCAGCAGGCAGCTGTTTTCAGCAAAAAAGCTCTAAAGATCCACTGTACACTGCCTGCTCAGCACCAAACGGCAGACAGACACAGTTAGCGACTAGCTGGTGAACATAGTGGAGTATTGAGCAGCTAAAGTGACAGATATTTCCCTCATGAGTTGGTACAGTCCAAAAACAGAGCTAAAAGAGAGTGAATATTGGACCTACATTTGCCAGATGGCCAGAAACTTGGCTCCAAATGTATGATAATGTTGCTCTGTAACTGCTGGATGTGTAAATAAGCCACTGTTTGCTGACAAGTTCACCGTATCAACTTAAAAAATGATGATTGTCAGCTTGTTTCCACTGCCTCCACGTGGCCAATAAAATCAGCTATTGCAGGTTTAAAAGTCACAGCTGGATATTTGAAAAAAGAGAATGTGTTGGATTTATTGAAAGAAACCAAATATCACAAGACCAAATCACCTTGCACATTTGTTAGGGACTGTGTGGAAATGATTAGTGGGGGAGCTGAGGAGGCATGTCTCCAACACGCCCGGCCATACCATGCGTCTCAGGTGTCATGTAGTAGATTTGACGAACAGTCAGACGTGTGATCTCTCACATATCGGGCTATATCATCATCTGAACTAATTCATATCTATTTTCATGAAGTGGAATTAATGGTGCGTTCCATTTGAACTCAGTCGGAAATTTCAGTCGGAAATCCAACTTCAGGGATGCCCCCTGAAGTTGGATTTCTGACTCAGAAAGTCTGGAGACCCTCACCAACCCCGACCTCAAAATCCAATATGGCTGCCCCGTGCATCAACAAACGTGAAAGCTGTAGTAATAAACAATTTATTAGCACTTCTGTCTTATTTGTGTCTCATTACACACAGTAGGCCTACTGTCCAACTTCTACCTGTGGACACGTTGCTACAGTGTTTGTAATGCGTTGTTATCAATTGGTATTGCTAACAATGGCTAGAGCTAACCCCACTCCCACCCCAACTCGGGTGTGACGTCATTCCCAGCTCCGAGTTCTGACTTCCGAGGTAAATGGAGCATAAGCCACAGAGCTGGCTTATTCTGCTTACTTAGTGGCTCACCATTTTGTATTGTTTGCCATAAATATAGTAATTTGAGATATTGGAGGGGAGTTTGTTCAAGTCAAGGAGAGGGTCCAAAGACAATATTAATAATGCAGGGGAGGGTCTTGCTTTTTTATAAAATGAAATATAAGATATAGCCCCCCTCCCCACATCAACGCTTTTCACACAGTCCCTTATGCACATTAAATTACTAGTGTGATCAGTTATGTTAATGCATTTGTTTTGGTGCTATATATCAATTTTATTCAATAAGAAATTCAGTTGTTTGAACACTTTTTTGTTTACCTTTGCGTATAAAGAGTGCGTGCCCTTTCTTCAAGCAGCGTTGAGCTTAATATTCACACAGTTACAAACATTCACATCTGGGAGCCTCCCAAGAGAACCATTGTTTTCTTGTGTCTACTTTAGACCAATTAGCAGCTCCACTGGAGCTGTTAGGGATGTTAATACTTTGCTCAAGGGCACTTTGGCAGTTGTCACTGACGAAGAGGAGGGCGTGTCTCGCTCATTTTTTGTACCAGGTGGTGTGGGGATTCAAATATGTAACCTTCTCTACCCTGTATAATTTCCTGCTGCCTCCATATTTATTGTAGAATATTTGAGACATTTGGGGAAATTATAGAATGAGCATGCAAAAACAGTAATTTATTATTATGTTTCAAGCCAACAAAAACTTCACTGTAAAAACAATGAAATTATTTTAGGGCTGCGGTGAAAATGAAATCTTTTACATCTTCTTGGTTGTCACTCCTCCCATTACGTCAGTCAGGTTTACAGCACTACAGCTGACATTAAGAGTAAGAAGTACCACTCAAGCTGTCATTTCAGTGAGAGAAGTTAGTGCAGTCTACCAGTCATTGTTGAGTGTTAAAACTGTTCTGCTTTTTATTTTTCAATTTTAGACAAATTTTATGCAACCCATCGACTAAACTTTACAGAAAAATCATAGCATTAAGACTATATATTATAGATTATAGCCTTAAAAAACTAATTAGCAAGAAAATCACCACAATAACACTGTCATCTACAGGTTATTGTTACCTATGCTCACTTACGACTCTTTATAGTTTACATTTAATCCATTACATTTAATACATCTTGAATCTTGCATGTTAATTAATCACTGTACCTTTGGTGCCTTGTGTAGGTGGACCTACTGTAGCAATAGTGTACTGAAATTATTTAAAAATTCAAATCAAGACAACCAAAGCATAAAAGGTTATGATAATTCTAAGTCTAATTCAATATTTATGATGGAAATGTTAATTTCCTCCGGTGGGAGTCAGGTGATTGACAGCATAGTAGTGAGAGAGTAATGTAACACCTTCAGTGACATAAAAAACACACCGACCACAATGAAGTAGAACAGAAAATCTGACAAAAGGAAATTATAGGACCAGACTAGTGGTTTTGAATGTTATAATCCATTACATACAAATCACATATATTTTCCTCTTTTCCACTCTAAAACATACTGTACCACTACCATTGACTGCAAAGAAGAAAAGAGAATTGCTTTCTTAGTTGACTTGTAGCTTGACCATTTGTTTTTTTTTATTTATTGGTGTGGCAGTTACTTCTTATGTGCTGTTAGTCAGTTGTGTCAGGCTAAAACTTAAAACTATTGACCTGCCCACCCACTTGAAGCTGAGGCCTGCATTTGGTTAACACTGGATTACATGTTGCATTGTTTCTTGTGAATCCCTTATGCGTACGTTCACAATTTTAACTCGCTGCGGGAATGGCGGACTCCGCCTCTAAAAATGACAACTACCAATTACAGAGGTAGTTACATTAAATGGTTATAACAAAAAATGCAGACCGTAGACATTATCAAAAATGGGGTTTGATTTCTTTCAAATCTTAACGAAAGAGATGTCCTGAGCCAATCCTAAAGATCAGTATCGGCCCGAACCAGGCATATTTTAATGGATTGTATTGGCTAAAATAAAGCCGATCAAAATAGGATCCTTTCTTTACTGTATTCTACCATGTTTTGCCTGTTAGTGTTGCAGCACGCTCTCCTTTACCTCCTCCTTAACCTCCACTCTGTAACACTGCTGTACAACCGTGAGTGAACTGAGTGTTTCCGTAGTTCCAACAGAGTGATACGTCTTCTCTCTAGCTGATCGTCACATGTCAGTTTCAGGAGTAGCATTCTCCCAGTTAAACCTTCTTTCATTCATATCATAGCAATAATTTGGTAAAGTTGTGTCAGATAAATATTTAATCAACATTTAGGTAAATATAAGTATTGGATCGGACTCAGTATTTGCAGGTACCCAATATTAAAAGATTGGGGATCTGGGCCAAAAATAAAACTTGATTGGGACATCCCTTATTATAATGTTATGGTATGGTTAAGTTTAAAAACAAAAACCTCTTGTTATGGTTAGGGAAGTATTGCTTCCATGGTGGAAAAGGAAACAGCATTTACTGTCAGAGTAGGAGACGGAAAAAGACCTGTCGCTAGCTTCGAGGGTCACATGTTTTCATCAATCATCCACCCTACAGTTTTTGTGGTGGTGTATCAACGTCATGCCTTTCCTTCCACCTTTGCCCCTAAACATACGGGGTTTTATGAAACGATCAATACTGTTGTTTCTCTGGAGAGGTCACTTGTCAGGACAACGTCACCCTAGGCTGGTTTAAACAAACAACTAATGTCTTATGAGGACAAGCTCCATCTACACATAAATCTATGAAATACACAGTAATTTTTATGTGCACACTGCTCAGGCAAATCACTGTAGAGCTCAGTCAGTCTGTGGCTTTTGTATTTTCTGGGTCTAGGCTCTCTAAAGTGGTGACCTGAGGTCATCAGCTCAAATGTAAGAATCAGACAATCTTGTAATTTTTACTCCCCAGTCAGTTTTTTTTCCTTCAGCTCAAGCTGCCAAGCCAGTCTTCACAACAAAAAGGTTAAAACTGATTCAGTGAAACAAGGTCATCATTTTACCACTCACGCTTAAGCAGTTTATTTTGCACAGGGAAAAACAAACACTGCTGTACCTTATCACAGATCTGCTTCGGTATTTGTTTCAAAGAAAGTCCTGTTCACAGCCCATCCACCACCGCTACCATATATCCACCGATTCAATATCCCAGGCTTTTATTATAGTGGGTGTTAGATTATGGTACAAGAGCCACAAGGGAGACGTGGGAAGTGGCCACAAAGCAAAAGTGAGGAAAAAATCAGAGAGTCTGTAAAAAGACAAGTGAGAACTGTCCTCAGCCTCAACTGGTTCATGTCAGACAGTCAGATAACGACTGTGAATCTTTAAAACTGTCTGTGGATGTCATGGGGAGAGAAAAATATAATTCCTCTGCCCTTTTAGCCATATTTGTTAGCAAACATCTGTCCAAGACAATGACTTTATCAAAAGACATCCAACATATTGACAGTCGTAGTGTAATCCCTCACAAGATTTTCACAAGTGCTGTTTTCAGAGAGTGGGTGGACATGCTCACTGTTGTGGAAACATGCTTTTCTGTTTCTAATGGCCTTCCATTATAAAGTCATAAGTACTTTGACCATCTTGTTAGGCAACATGCTGTGTGATACCAAGCTGTACATGGACCCCCTGTAGATCAGAGCCAAATGAAGTGATGCATTTTCATTTAATTGCATTCTCATTTGCAATAAAAAGACTTGTTTCCAAAACTCTTAATATTTCAGATATTGCAGCTGCTTTCTTTTCAGTACATCTGAGTACTCCAAGGACACGTTAAAGTATTTTCTGATTGTAGGTTATCTCAGTATTTCACTTTGATATTGGGAGCTTCATTGTTTATTTTATTCATCATATTGATGATTATTATTGTTTGCATTTCTATGTGAATGATGTTAACATTTATGCCAAAGGAATATCTTACTTTAGTTTAATGTGAAACCTTCATTTTTCATGTGTTATTAAAGATCTAGATCAAATCTTTTAAATGGATTATTTTGCAGTTAAGTCAGAAAATGCTGAGGCTTTAGTTTGTTGTCAATGGGAGACATTGGGAGAGTTAGCAGCCAAGCATTCATCTTGCCTTAGCAGAAGCTTTAAAAAATGGCTGACACAATGCTACACCATTACTGTAAACAATACAGGCCAAAACAATTGTGCAATTGATACCCCCCTGGTTTCTGTGAGCTTGTATTGAAGCTCTGAGAATTTGTTTAAGGGTGCCCATCGGGGCTTGAAATTAGCACCTGCCCACCCTCCAAATATGGTTAAAAATTAATGCCAGCGAGTCGTGTCATCAGGTTACTAGCCAACTTTGCAGCTGATGAATATAATGCTGATACTCCTGCAAAGGTGCAAACGGAGTGACGAAAACAAAGTGCACCATGCACAAAACAGGTGAAGTGAAATATAAATGTGGTGATAAATCGAGTGTCATCTACAACTGCTTGTAGAACATATGAGACTCTGTATGAAGTTTTTAGGGTTCCAACTAATGTTTATTTTCATTATCGATGCAGATTATCTTTATAAATCATTTTTAAATGTCTCGTTTTGTCTGACCTACAGTCCAAAACCCAAAGATATGGGTTTACAATGATATAAAATGGAGGAAAGCACCAAATCTTCACATTGGAGAAGCTGGAAGCAGAGAACCTGAGAATTGCAACCTCAGCAGATTCAGCAATTCTGTCTTACTGTAAGAAAATTACTTTCTGGATTTGTACATGTTGGTCCACAGTCGTGTGGTTTCACATGCTTACATCATGGTGGTGCACTAATATGAAACAGTGATAAGCCCAGTCCATCAAAGCTATATGCCTTTATCCGAAATTAATCAACATCCCCCGAGTCATTCACAGTAGAGTATTCATGGCGGCCATGAAATGAAATTGTAATGAAATTTATTAGATCTAAAATAGGTGTGACCCTAGAAGAATGATACAAGAGTTATTGAGGTTTTTTTGCTCATCTCAGAGGATGGCTTTTTATCCACCACATTTTTACTTCTATTCACTGCTGCGCCAGAGGCTTTGATCTGAGATGTATTTACCTAATATCTTTCCAGTGCCTACATGGTGCATTTGAAGCATTTATGAAATTTAACTCTCTCAGAAGTTGGTTACAGTCTGCAAATGTCAGTTTTGCTACTTTAGTGTCTGCAAGTGTACTGTGCTGCATTTTAATAGATGTATTTCACCTGCTAAAGAAGAAAACAGAGTGGATTAGACAGAACAACAGTGTATTGCCTGCAGTTACATTTCAAAAGATGCAGAAGCTAGAAACATTGCAGGAGCATCACATAGTCGCCACAGTTTGAATCTCAGTCCGCCTACGTTTCTTTTTGGAAAAGACTGTTGCCGGGAGCCAAAATATGAAACTATTCTGTTCAGAGAGCTGACGGAGGCGACAAAGCTGTTAGAGTCAAAGCTCCTCAGTGACTGACACGCTGACCTGAACAATGAATTAAAGCCAAATTAGTTTTCCATGGTTCTGTTTTGGAGACAGCCGACATTAATAAGGAGGATTTAGTCAATAACTGCACATCATATTAGCAGAAGTCCCGGCTCTCAGTGTCATTGTTGTTAATTAGTGCCACCAGTGTATTGGCCAGGGCTGTGGGTGTTTGCGTTGTTTTTATTGTATTCATAATTGTTAAAATACAGCACAGTGTTTGTTCTGTAACTTTGCTTAATGGCTTTAGATATGAGATAGTATTGCACATCTGAGTAAAAACTGGTATCGTGACAACACTATTCCCTATGCTAGTTACTTCCAGTAATTACTGTAAACAGTTGGGGTTTAAAGTGTTATACATGTGATTTTTTAAATCATGTCGAACACAAGAAAATCCAAGAAAGTTTGTGTGTGAAGTTTGCACGTTCTGCTCATGTTTGTGTCGGTTTCCTCTCAGCACAAAGACCTGCAAGTCAGAGTTGCAGACTCTAATCCATCTTGTTGCTCACAGATGCGAAGGTGACGTATTTGTCTTGCTTAGCTCGGTCACAGACTGGCAATGTGTGAAGAGTGTTTCCATCCTTTTGCCCACTTTGTACCAGTAGCAGGTGTAGACTTCTATCAACCTGAATACTGATGAGGAGGAATATTATCAATTCTGCCTTTTTGATATATTTTTTGACTTTATTTTGAGGCCAGATAGATAGATCAATAGATAGATAGATTTTTACTACTTTTAAGCAGGAGGTACACCAATTATATATTAAAACAAACAAAAAAACCCTCACTCTATCTCAGCATTGTATCGCTATTGTCTATAGGAACTTGGAAGAATATCATACCTCATAGTCCTTTTTCTGTATGACGTGGTGCTAAACTTAATAACTGAAAAAGAAGCAAAGATACACATTAAGGAGGATTTTTTTTTTAACAAAGTCAAGGTGAAAACATTGCACAGATTGCCAAACAGCCTTAATAAGTATCTCTTCTGTTTATTCTGGATGGTACAAGTGGTAGAACAAGTATCTTTCATGGTGTTACATCTTTTAGCAGGTACTCTGGGGGGAACAGAGTGGCTTTGACTCTAATGACTCCTGACAATTTATCCACTGCTCTTCATTTGCTTTACTAATAAGCATATGCCAGCTGTTTGTGAGTCTTATAAAAAATAAAAAAAATCTAGCAAGGACAAGTTCATTTGTACCTTATCAACGAATATTTAAACCATAATGAATCCATGTACATTAATTATTCACTCTGATGTTACTGCTGTTTCCCCGTATTCCAACAAACAGTATGTACAATCTTGACTTCGACTTATAAGTTAAACCTTTACCTTACCCAGATAATAATCTTTTCAATTGGGACTTTTTCACTTTTTTCCATTATTTCCCTTCTGCCTTAAGTCAACTAAGCCTTAGGGTTCAGTAGAGGGAAAGACACATAATGATTTTCAGGGCCGTGATTTTCATACGATTGTGGCATTCAAGGAATACTGGCAATATTTGACGTGTTATGTAAAATGATGGATTATGATAGTCAGTGCAATCAAGATGTGAAAACAATGGGACCCTCTTTCCCCTGGAGGTAAAGTAAACCTGCAGAAGATCAGACCCTAGCTTCTGACTGTGACAAATACATACATGTATGTGGTTTTATAATTTTAGAGGTGAGTTGATAAAGTTGGGAAAATGGGAAGTAATTCTTAGTATTTCTTAACAAACTATTTTTGCACTAGAAGCCAGTTTTACTTAGTGTTTTGCAACATTAAAAGTGTGACTGAAATTTTTCAAATGGCCCAGTGCAAAGTAAACAGGCTTGGCTGAACACAACAGATTAGCCACTGGAAAATCTGTAAGAGCCTCTAGTCAAAGCAGGCCATTGAAACATTTGCGAACCTGAGACTTACGATCTGCTGTCCTGAGTGCAGCTACTGTGAAGGAGTCTGAGAGTTTTAATACACACTCAAACCAAATCTGTGCTCAGAATTTGATGGCTGCCTCAGTTGTTTTTATTTTTCTCAGTCTGCCCCTCTGTTCCTGCTTCCAGCTACTTCTCATTTCCAACAGTCCTGTGCATTTCTGAACTTTCCAAACCTGCCAGTTTCCACCTGTCCACCAGATGCCCTCGGACTTTCCCACCCATCCTGGTCACCTGACTCCCACATCCACCCGCTCACCTGTTCACATTCCCAAATCATCCCCACGTGCTGACACACCTGCCTCTAATTATCTCATCAGCCCTTTAGTTATATAACCAGCTCCTCATGGTGTGCACTGGTGTTCCAGCCTGTTTTCCTGTTCCTAAGTTTCTGCCTGATATCCACTACCTGTGTTTTGACCGGCTGCCTGTTTATGACCTGCCTGCCTTTCCCCTCTGGATTTCTTTGCTTGTTTGGACTGGCTTCTTGTGCCTGACTGTAAGCCTTTTAATTTGAACATTGATCTACTGAATTCCTTTTTCTTCAACATTTTCTGCCTCAGTGTCTGCATTTGGGTCCTCAGTCCTATTCAGTGGACAAAACTAAGTGCCAGTACTCCCCTTAAGGCTTCTTCACATGTTGGCGTGTGTATCGGCCGGTGTCAGCCAAATCATTAAGTATTACATTCTGAATTTCTACAGTGAATAAAAGACACTAAGAGATATTGCTGATGTTCACAACATAATGCAGGGCCCTTTGTAATCTGTTTTAATTTTTCTGAATTCTGTGTTTTACGATTTAAGCACATTTTGTCATCAGAGTGTTTAATCATACACTACACTGTATATGTACATGAAAAAGAAGACTCCCCAAAATTATGCAAAAGCCTTTTTTTCCAAACCAAGTGCTGTTGTATAACTAACAGGAGAGCATTGATGTGTGAAGTGATTTTGGTGACACTACACTGAATAAAAGTGAAGTTATTGAATATTTTTGTAGTATCTCTATTTGGTGTTTCACTTTTTAGATGGTCCCTGCGCACTCGTCTCACAGCCGGCTGTACATGGAGACCAGTGTTATAAGTGCAGTTCGGAGGACGGCTCGTTTGGATGAAAATGAGGTCGTAGCTCGTTGTCTACCTTACTACGTTTGGTTTAACAACGTTTCGCTTGTGAGTTATTGATCTGGGAAGTTGGAGTTTGTGAATATATTTCCAACTTTACCGAACTTGTACCCCTGGCGAAATCCCTGGATATTTTCCCTTCTCTCCACATAAAAGAAGCACCTCTGCATCACCATGAAGCTCTGTTGAGTCATCGTCTGACTCTGTTCCTGTTCTCTTTGTGCCCTTTTAGAGCCAGGCCAACATTATTGTAAGGTTAGCGTAACGTTACTTAGACTAGTCGCTGACAGAGAAAAGCAGGCAGGCGAGCATGGGAACAGGTGAGCGTCACGTATAGCCCTCTGGGTAATGCAGTTTGCCCTCTCCATATCAGAAAACCTGATGTGGAGAGGGCACATAAGAGTACCGGCAGCTTGTGAGAAGTGCTGGTGCTCAAGAAAAGGTCCCGGTACGCCAAAGAGTAAAATTTAGAAGTGCCGGTACTGTGTACCGGTTAGTACCCACTTCGAGCACTGGTCCTATTGCCTCGTACCTACATCCTTGACATACACTGTGTCTAAAGAAAAGGTACAATCAGAGACTTTCAGCTTATTTTTGTAAAATGACATTACTTTTAACTATCTACGTTTATTTTAAGACTGGGAATATGACAACTGTAAAATGGCTTATACAACATCGATGACCACCAAACCTAAAATGTCAGAAAATATTGAGAAATATCCATCACATATTCCCAGAGTCCAAGGTGACATGTTTTTTATACTTTTCATTTTTTTCAAACAAAAGTGTAAAACACAAATGTATTCAGTATTAATATGATATGAAACAGAGAAAAGCAGCAAACCCTCACATTTTAGAGGATGGAATCAGCATATGTTTTTGCTTGATACATAAATGATTAATTAATTATCAAAATTCTTCTGGAATAACTTTATCTTGACGAATCGATTAATCACTTAATCATTTAAACACTACATTAATGTGCCCGTTAGATTACGAGTCCTCTTGATCCTCAGGGTAGTGCTGGAGGGAAAGCTTATTAAGTATCCAAATTGGAGCCAGAATGAGCTCAATAATTTTCATGACAAGTGACGTTTTTGGATGGTGGCTCTAGAGGAAAGGTCAGTGGATTAAAAAAAAAATTAGCAGACATCCTCTGGGGACCATGAATATTCTCAGCAAATCCAGCCATTTGTTTTTAGGGCAAAAATGGAATAATGCTTTTTTTTTTTTTCACTTGGTCATCCTTTCTGCACCTTTCTCCCCTGACCGGACTGTCTCGCTGTTATGTCCAGCTGTTTCTGAGCAGTAGGCAAATCATGATCAATCAGTGGGGTCGGGACACACCACACTGTCTGCACTACTTCACAATAAAGTAATAGTGGCATGCTCTCAGTGAATATATCCCACTGCAGCTGGATATCTGACCCACTCACTTAACTGCCTACAGCAGACTGGCCTGAAAAACAGGGAGGAAAATAAAGGAGGGATAATTCAGGAAGACAGGGATCAATCACATCGGACTGGACGGACACATATACAGGACCTGGAGGGGATAAGCTTCTCAAATGAAAGTCAGTTAGCGACTGTTTTGCCTGTAGCCTCTGATCACAGAGTGTGGTTGTGTTGGGGAACATTAGGGACACAGGCGGCCGCAGAGAACAGGTGGATCTAATTGTCTCAATCACATCCTGCGCCACCCTGGCACCAATGACATTGAATAGTTTTAGCATTTAGATTGTTGTTCTTACTTTCTTATTTACGTGACAGAACTGCTGAAAGGACTGATGGCTGTCATTAACTGAATCCTATTTAATACTGTTCTCACAACCAACATTTTCTCATGTAGCTGTAGCAGGAAAAGCACAAGTGTAACTAATAAAATTAATGATGGCTGTGTTACATTTAGGTGTCCCAGTATTACATGCCAGTGAGCCAGCATGGACAATACCAGGAAATTGGAAGTGGAGTACCTAAATGGAATTGACCCATAATTAATGTTATTAGTCACTGTCTAGAAATGTTTAGAAAGGTATCTTTTACGCAGTGTTCACTGACTGTATTGTAGCTGGAATTGCAGTACTAGTACTAATGGTATGGTGGCCCTGAAGTGCAAAGAACAACAGCTTTGGGAAAAACCCCAAAAAACTGAAAACGCAATTTCACAAAATAAAATGACAACAACAAAACAAAACATTCTACAAAACAAAACGATTTCAGAAAACGAAACATTTTACAAAATGCAGTATTTCACAAAACAGAAAAGGTAGGTAAGGATTCTTGTTCGTGATTGGACAGAATCAAAGTCAATTCAGAGTTTTGGACAGCGATAATGTGGGTAAGAAAAACGGTTTTATGATCTACAGCGAGTGATCTGTAGATTGTAAAATCTGTTTTCTTAACTGATGATTCTTGCCGAAATGCACCTTGGGAGTCGTAGTTAACTTGTATACTGAGGCTTGTACCTTCAACTTGTTATCAAAGAAGATATTTTCTAACATAGTTGTCTTACAGACTGATGATTCAACCCGGACAGTGAACCAGCATGCACACTATCAGGACCCTAAAACCGCAGCAACTAAATGGAATTCAGCCCTCTTGAATTTTATTATTTACACCTGTGCTTTTCCTACTGTGACATGTCAAAATGTCCCCAATGAAAAATGCAGTGATTCAATCATGTGAAACATATGTTTACAGAGATTTTAACGAGTTGCTGACTCATTCGCATCAGGCAGTTCCAAGAAATGTTTAGCCTGCAGCTGCTACTACTAACAATGTTATATTATATTGCAATTTAATTAACACAACAAATGTTGAACTCTTCTGCAAACAAAACAACTAAACATGGCAAAAACACTCTGTTTAGCTTAGAAATAACACCACAAAGAGTATCACCACTTTTAACTTTTTTGAGAACTTTACAATTTTCAGTAACTCAGTAAATGCTCCCATCAAGACTGACCCTGTATTCAAGGTTTATTTACTCAAAGTGTACCTTCCCGTCTAGAGGAGCTTTTTTTTAGTCAATAGGGGAGTAAATGTTCCTAAACAAAAACAGAGTTATAGACTCGAAGCTGTAGAGGTTAACCATTTTGGAGGCAAGTGGATCATCCTGGTTCATTGTCATCTGCGGATTTGAACAGTCACAGGAGGCTGATAGGCAAAGTGGATGAGTGGATGATCATCCTTGAGGTCCTTCTCATTTAAAAATTTGTAGAGCGTGTAATTTGAAATATTTTCCACAACATATTTAGTGCATTATTTATACATAATTTCCCCTCAGTGGCTTTTAAATCGTATTCCTCAAATCTCTTTGAACTATGTAACTATGTTTTGAACTAGCCTCCCCTTTGTCATTCTGTTAATGTTTTAAGTTATAAAATTAGAATATCTATGGAAGTTGAGCTATTGGTACTCATTTTCAAACTTTAAAAATATCAGTATTGAGATGTGAATAGGTTCTTTGTCTTTCATGAAGGACTTTTTATGGTGAAAGAAAACATGACTCTAAAATGTCAAATCTTATCCATCTATCAGTGTGAGATCTTCACAATGCAGTTACTGTAGCTAAAGCACTTACAGATATTTTAGACGGCTCATATTCTCCATCGGTCCATACCCACTCATTTTACTCAGGGTTGTGGGGGGCCGGAGACTATCCCAGCATGCATTTGGTGGGAGGCGGGGGTACACTGCTGGAGAGTTCGCCATTCTATCGCAGGGCTAATTCATACAGACAGACTAACACATTCACACTCACATTCACACCCACAGGCAATTTAGAGTTTCTTTCACCTGACCTGCATGTCTTTGGACTGTGGGAGGAAACCAGAGCACCCAGAGGAAACACATGCAGACACGCTGAGAACATACAAACACCCAGACTCACACCAAGATAGACAAAATAAAACAAACGCTCATACTGTGAAACTTGACTTTTGTCCTATTAAAAGGTGAAAGTCTTTTCCTGCTTTGATTTCACAACAGCATCATTTATATTTGAACTCCTCTGTTAGATAGAAACCTAGAGCCCCTTTTCTTCACACAGAACATGAACAGAATGTTGGGATCTCTGTTAACACTTTTACTAGAAGTAATGAATTTATGCACGGCCACCTACAAGAGCTATTTCCATAGAATTTGGATTTCTGAGCATGCCAAGGATGTAAAATGAAGAACAAAGCTTAATTTCAGTCACAATGCATACTAACAAACCATTCCCTGGTCTGATGCACCTCATTCTCTATTCAGCAGGAGTGTTGTTGTTAAGTAGAATGCAGAGGAGGTTCAGTCCAAATGATCACTTGTTTTTTTTCACACTTTATCCTTCAAAACTAGTTTCTGTTGCAGTGATGAAGCACATTCTTTAACTGCACTCTAACTACAGGATCATTTGAGTATTTGCTCATTTCATAGCTTATAATGTATGGCCTCAGTATGAAGGCCATCATGTCATTTGAGTGCAGTTTGCCTTTTTTTCCCCTCTAAAGTGTCCATAGGAATGAATGTGAGCAGATGTGGGGCCTGAAGGGTCTGATTGGCCACCCCCTGGTGCCC
>NTHP01000008.1:588109-632751 GCA_003416845.1 Oplegnathus fasciatus
CCCCCCCACCAACATCAGAAGGTGATAGGTAGTTGGAACCTCTGTACAAAGTAAATCAAACAAGGAGTAATTGATATTATTTCTTATTAGAATATTTAAAGATGTTCATTTGACATTCATTTATTACATTGAATGAATATTGTAGCTATTAATAATGTATAGTTTATTATCACCAAGAAATAGGGCCTTGAAATTGAGTCTTTGAGTCACAGATTTTCCACATGTGCCCCCCTTCTTTGAATCTGCACCCCTCTCTGGTTTCTAAACACGCCTGTGTCACTGCACTTGTGTGTCTGTAATTGTTTGGCCTGTGATGGACCGGTAACCTGTCCAGGGTGTTCCTGGGCCTTCTGCCCAGTGCATGCTGGGCAAGACTCAAACCTCCATTTGACCTGTGGGCATGGGAAATTAATGAAAATGTGTTAATATGAATTCCCAAACAGTTGCATTACTGTACGTCTGATACAAGTAGTAAGCCTCCTTCATTTTGAAACTGTGCAGATGTTCCATTCATGTTCATCACTTCCTAATGTCTCCGTACTTAGATTCATATGTTAAAAAAGAAGGAAGGATAAACAGGAATAGTTGGTGTTTGTGCAGAATAAGTAGCAGCCTGCAGAGTGAGAGCTCCTGCTAATGAAAATCATGGCACTTCCTTCCTTTTCTGTGTGATTAAACCATCAATACAACTGGGATAATAGAGAATTGTTTTTCACTGAAGACAGAAAATAATGCACCAAAGTGTCAAGTATTCCGATAATTCTTAAAATGCTTTTAGTGTATGATGGGAATTGCAGTTTCTTAATGGATTGCAATCTAAGCTATTTAGAATCATGACGCCTCTGACTAATTGCATTCTCTTCAGCACCACCAAGTCATTCCACATGTCAAAGGCTGCACATTTCAGAGTTGATAATTCCAAAAAACATTATTCAGAACAACTTATAACTCATACAGATAAAGGTTGATTTGCTATATTATCAAGACATGTAAATAATACCAACAAAAACGTTCTTAAATTGACGGCTAGTGTGTTTGTATTTTCATCTGTCTTCAAGAGCACTGAAAATCAATTTGGATTATAAATATTTGGGATACTGTTGGACATAAGTTGATAGTGGCTAACTTATAAGTGCCTTTCATTGACAATGAGTGAATAATTTCATTTTTTGTGCATCTTCTGAAATTATGTCACTATCAGGGCAATCAGTGACAGCTTCCAGAGACTTTATGATTGCTGGACCGATTAGAGGACTGTAGTATGCATCAGAGCCTCATCCAGGAAATAACAAGTGCCTCAGCAATCAGAAACACGTCCCCCAGGAAAGAAAAAAAAAAAACGCCCCTGTGATTGCAGCGTTTTGAGATTAAAAGACATCACACTGAGGACGTAGCTGGTGAATTCCCAGCTGGGACAAAAGCACCCGCAAAGTGTGGCAGAGAGAAATCTCATTGTGTGACGTCGACGTTGCTCAGGATCTTGTAGTGACACATACAAAACACAGCACAGCACTTATAACTGCTGTTCAGAACGCACCGCCCTCAAACAAAATGTTTAGTCTCTCAGTGAAATCCGAAAATTTCCCTTACTGGGTTACATTGAAATCCTTGATACATTTTTCATAAATGTACTCTGCTGTATAAAACAATACTGCTTGTAGCACCTAATTTTATGTAAAGCCCAATGAAAATGACCTTGTGTTACTGGTACCAGACAGGTATGCAAATACTTGAAAACAAATAAAGGCAATGTTTTACACTCAGTGTTATTCAACAAAATGCATTTGACATCTAACAGACATACTGAATACATTTACTTCCCCATGAAACATTCGTGATGAAGTATTTTAAATCTGTATTGTTTCCATAAATGTTTTCTTACTAGCAGTTTTCTTCTTCCCTGCTGTTGCTGCATTTCTTGGTGAGTTACTGCCACTTGTGGAAGTGTGAAACCATTGGCAGGAATTTGTATCTCATCACCCGTGTGCTTGTGCGTCCTCATGCGCGTGCACAAGTACAAACAAAACAGTGACCTGCTCGTAAAAACATTGCTCAGTAGCACCACTAGTGGTCAAAAATACCACAGGAAACCTTTAATATGTCATGCTGTGCTAATGGTGCTGAACTGAAGTCTAATGCAGTTACCAAATTAGTAATACATGTATTTTATTCTTCTCACTTACTCTGGATAATTAGACTGAAGTTGGGAGAAATTCATGAACCACTGATAAAGGTGTTACCTTACCCACTCTAAAGGTGTGGTCACATTACATTTCCTGTATACGGATATTCACTCCTTCTCCCATACACTTTTATGGACAAATTCAAGGGTGCGTTTCCTGTTTTGTTGCAATCTCCAACCGGCTCTACTGAATTCGCAGGTCAGAGTTCACCTTTGTTCAATCTGTGCTCGTTCAGCCAATAGAATTTAGGGATGCACTGTGTCTGGAAATGGAGAAGTTATTATTCTACAAGTTGTGGCATTGCTCTCAAACACCATTTATAGTCAGTTTGTTTATTACCCACAGAAACATGACAGCATGTCCTTTTTTGGGGCAGAGCGTGGGTAAACTTTGTTGAACGGAAATGCAAAATGACCCTGCCTTAACAGGTGACACAAAGCTCATAGGACGGTCAGACAGATGTCAATCAAGCACTGTACGTACACCCTCACACAATCCTGAGACAAGGTCTAATCAGCCAAAATATTTGAAAACACCTGTGTCGGTATAGCATAGATTTGTAGTGTTGTGACATACAGTATTTCTGAGCCAACCTCCCTGAGAGAGAAATAAATTAGACCTCAGCACGCTCTTTAGGAAATGTAAACTTTTGCTGACTGAGATCCAAACACACCTCTGCTCCATAATACCCATAATATTGCTCTGCTAGCTACACACAAATGGGAAAGAGTAGTTTTATATGATGGATAGGGTTAGAGGAGTCATTTTATATTTTACAGGAAGACAAAAGAGAGCCATAATGACATAAAAACACTCAGTATATATTTATTTTCTGACATTTATTTGGCATACAGTACGAGATAATTAGATCATTATCACAGGGACACAGGTTTAGATTTTGGAAAATGTATTTTTTATTTAATTTTTTTTTTCACAGATGCAAATGATGACGAGATCAAATTACTTGCCAACAATGACAGTTTTGTAGTAAAGAAAGACCTGCCATTAACAAATACGGTTATAATAAACACAGAGTGCCTCGCTGTCGGCTTCTCACTGTCCACCAATCTTTTGCACAATTTTAAGAGACACATATGTGTTCGTTAGACCTAATGAACTGATCAAACAGTTAATGTCCAATCCATCCTTTTCTGACATAAGTTGGTGTAGACAGCCAACAGCCAATGAGAGTCCAGCTTATAGTGAGGTGAGGCAGTCTGTCTGTCATTTCCATGTGTCCACCTGTATACATTACCTGTATAGTAGCCTATGTGACAGACATCTAATAAAGAAAAATAGGTTGTATATGGTATATTTTACATTTTCCCACCAGGGTTCCATACCAGGACTCTGAAACTGAAGCAGCTAAATGGAATTCAGCCCTTAATTGTTAATTAATTATTTACAGCTTTTCCTATTGTGACATACCAAAATGTCTTTTATTAAAAGGACTATTGTTCGCTCAGTATTTATTCATAGACCAATACAAAACAATGTTTTAAGTCAAATGTTTCTCACTGGCTTTATTTATGTTTTATGGTAAAATGTTCATTTTATTGAATGACTTACTAATCAATTTCAAGTTGTTTACAAGAAAAACAAAGGGAAAATAAATTTATTTTGAGCTACATTGGGTTTTAAAAGGTTTCTACATATTTTCTATTATGTTGAAATGTAAGTTTGTGTCCAAATAGATTCCCAGTCTTTAATACAGGCAAATAATTAACATGTTACTTTCACTGTGGTGAAAGGAAATTAACTGATCCAGCCTATTGTAAGTGTTCAAGGGAGTCTTCACCTCTGAATTGAGTGGTAAGCAAATTCTTAAAGCTACAAGGGGGAAATAATTAAAGCCTAAAAGCGTTTTATCTTCCTCAAGAATGGAACCATTGATTTTTTTTTTTTTTTTTGCTCAGCCTCTTCTCGTTTGTACTCCGCTATGATCAGAGGAGTCTTTGTTTGGCAGGAAAAAAACGAAGAGGACCGAAGATGTGGGGAAGAGACAGGCAGGCTCATTATCGCCAGAAGCAAAAGTTCCGGGAATAAAAGTCACGTGACCTGTGTGGGCACACGTCTTATATTTTCTAGTGTGTGAAGACTCTTTGATTTGCTTTCACTTTCATATCGTAATGAGCCGTTCGGTCTCTCCTGCTCCAACATGGAGTGCGCTGAGCAGTTCTTCTTCTCTTCCCTGCCAGTAGTTTTGACTGGTGGTCCCCATGACCTGCCTCTGCACAGCGCTCATTTGAAGGATCATTCGCTTGTTCTGCTTGGCGATCACTGGAGCTCTCGTCTTGAGCTGCTGTGCCGTGTATTAATGAGCGGGTCCTGGGTCTTTTTTTTTTCCGGCTCGTCTGAATCATCCATCAGCATAAATCTCCTTTAACAAGAGTGAAGAGTTTCAGCCCATCAACATGAAGGTGCTCATAGATCACAGACTTCAACACCCCTTGGTGAAAACATGAAAGATTCATTCATAATGCTCTTTCTTAGGGGATAAGTCACAGCACTAAGCCCATCACATGTTTAGCTACATGTGGAAATGTTACTGCTGAATAAAAATCACTTTTAATACCAAAATTAATAGTAATATTTCATATTCAAATACATTTAATTTGCAAGGTGTATTTTCCCCTGAGGCCCTGATGGTCACTGTCATTGCTGGAAATGCTATTGGCTTGTTTGATCACCTTCCAAAGAAGCTTTATAAGAGCTCAATCTGTTAATTATACCAGCTATTTGATCTTTGATCTATGTGCAGGTCTCATTTAGAGCCCACTGCAGATGCTCTGTTCTTCATAGCAGATCACCCATATCCAATTAGACATTGAATTTGACAAGAGCTGAGAAACTTTTGGTGTTTCCTCTCCTCAAATAATTTAAACTCAGAGCCTTAGTCATGCTCTGCTGACAGCTGATTAATGCACTCTGTGTGCCATGTCCAGGGATGGCGGGTCTCCATCGCTGAACTTCATGGAAAGGATGGCAGACAGGCTGTTTATGTCCAAAAGGCAATCTTTCTTACAGTGAATGGGGATTTTTTATAAATGTCTTAAAATGAAAGTAATATTTGTTGCTTGTTTTCGACCTCGACTATGGACATGATCTTCTGTCTTTTCACAATGTCACTCTTCCAGGGAAGAAAACCAGAAACAACATAAACAAACCTGTTCAGGGATTAGGTTGACCTTTTTTTTCTCGTTTTTATCTAGTTGTTATGCTGTGTCCCCTAAAATATTTGTTTGTTCAGGATCAACATAAACCCTTGGGTAAAGCCCCAGTTCTGTGATCAGTGTACTGCGCCCTGTTTCCTCAACTGTGACATGATGGAGTGTACAGCTCGGAGATCAGCCCGTGCTGTGTCTGAAATCGCTCACCAGTTCTCACATTTATTATTCCCTTCATAATAAACCTTCATTGGGTTATTCAATAGATAGCAGGGAATTTTGGACATTTATGTTAATGTGCCAGCAGCAGTTTGGATTTTTGGGTGTCATCAGTGAAATATGCTTAAATATGCTCAGATACAAGCCCACACCAGTGCTGGGTGTGGTCAGAGGAGTTGAAACGGGGCTCCCTCCATGAATTTCATGATTCATGATTCATGCTGTGTGCCGACTGAGCTGTTGTTTTCAAAAAGAGAGAGCAGTGTCAACCAGCCAGGCAGTGAGCGCTGCTCATGCTTCAAGTCTAGTCGTATCTTCAAAGTATATTAAATTTCTCTAAAAAGTCTCAAGTTTGCATGGATTTCCAGCTCAAAGACATCTGTGCTGACCCTGCTCCAAAGCTGACCATATGAGTTTTTAGCCATACTGGTAGCAGGTTCTAGGGATGGCAATGTCTGTCTGTTGGTCAGTTAGCCCTTCACTTTGGTCCAGAGTGACATATCTCAACAACTGTTTGATGTCGTATCCTAATGACTTAATAATCCCCATCTTTCCATTCTTCAGGTCAAAATTTCAGTTTGTTCAATACTTTGGTTTATGACTAAATACTTGCAAAAAATGATTACGTTCCCATCAGCCTCAGTTGTACTTTGTGTTTACTGCTAAAATAGCAAATGTTAGCACACTCACCTGCTAAACTAAGCTGCATGTTGGCATGCTGATGTTAGCATTTAGCTCAAAGCACCATTGTGCCCGAGTACAGCCTCACAGAGCCGCTTGTCTTGTCTTGTTAAACTGAAGAATGTGGCTCTGTCCCAAATCACTCCCTTGTCCACTCATTCACTTCTCCCTATAGAATAGACACTCAATAGTTGACTCTGCAGTGAGCAGTAAATTGAGATCTCAGACACTTACTGTAGTAATCATCACTGACAGGTGTAGAGTTGCACAACGGTAATTTTTGCATCGATAAAACGTGATGTATTGCATGGTGGGATTGTTAACATAAAGTAGTGTGCATGCCATCGACAGTACTTTTTTCATTCCATTGTGGAATTTTTTTGAGGGCGCTATATAGTGGATACATGTACACACTTCAGACACTGAAATAAAATGGTGGACAGTAAATATAGTGCACTTTATAGTAGATTAGGAGCGATTTTGAACACAGTTTGTGTTTTTATTATTTTCCAGTTAGCCATTGGTTTCCATTAAAAAAACTGAAACTAAAACTTGGTCAAGCACTGCTTCTGCCATACAAAGATTAACTGATGAGTTACAGGTTGAGGCTGTGTGTAATGTCTGCCACAATGCTAACCTCTGTTGTTCAGTGTTCAGTGAGTAACAACAACAAATCGAAGTGGACGCCTTCCACAGTTTCTCCCCTTCATTTCCCTCCAGGCAAGCCAAACAAGCAAATTGCAATAGAACGGCAGCGAAAGCAGAACTGTAAACAAGCTATTGATGGCTGAGGTGAGTCAAGCAAAGTAAAGCAATATGGTTATTACTTTGCTGTTGAAGTTCATTTCATTTTTAGGAAAGTGGTAATGAGCATTTCCCAGGTAGTGTACAGTACACGAGGCAGGTAGCATGTTGATAGACTCCTTTTAGCTTCAGCTTCTGAACTGTTGTTGTTTATTTGGAGGATTACCAGATGTCATATACAGTAATTGGCAGTAGTTTGTTGAGGACAGAAAATGTAACTAAGTGAGCCAGTTGGACCTTCAAACAACATAAAAAACATAACCTTGGCCTGCTCCTGTGCAGTCTGGACGTGTACCTTGGCTTGTTTACTTGCCTCTACTAATCAGCAACCCCTGCAGATATTTACTACTCGTATTATGCTTCCAGAAAGCAGAAGTAGGATGACGAAACACACAGAATCTTTAATATTATGACTTTGACTCTGTGAATGGGCCTGGACTTTTGCTTTTAGTTGAAAAATGGGAGTAAGAGCATAAAGAAGGCTTTCAAACGAAGCCTTTTGCCTTCTGTCATAGTTACCATGCAATCATGACAATGGCAGAGCTCCTGCTACATGCAGCTACATTGTGTCCTGGTCTATTGAGGCTACTTTGAGTGGAGAAAAATGTATTTCTGCTTTTCTTTCTCCCTGTATGATGGGTATAAAATGGCAAGGAAAGACACCACTGCTCTTTGATTTTGAGAGGATGACATCCAGACCTTACATTTGCTGTTAAAGTTTTCAAAACATGAAAGAAATATACTGTCAAAAAGCAGCCAAACAGACACTGTACCACATTGTCTGTTTGGCCAGTTATCTACTGGAACAAGAAAAATATATACCTAAACAACAACAACATGGGAAAATACAAGGTGTTTTTGTAAGCTCTTAATCCAGTTGTTCAGTACTTACCGTCATTATTATCCTAATCATATTAAAACATGTGACGAGGTGTGTATGGAAACATGTCTGCTGGTTTAGAGTTTATATCAAAATGCGTCTGGCAGGCGTGACGTACATGAAAGGAGATGATGTGATTTTTGGGGTCTATATTGGTGCACCATCACCAGCTGTGCAAGCTTACGAGACCCATTATAGCACATACAATGTCATGATGAGCCACAAAATCCTAAATATGAAACACCTTGCTGCATAGTATGATGGCAGGCCAGGCCTTGGAACCTTTTTCTTACCTGTGTCAAAAGGTGGATTTCTCCTAAAATAATGGAGGTCGTACAGGAGGTCTGCATATTTTGCCAAAAGAATATGGTATTTGTTTTATTTATTTTTTCATTACCATAGAAGGTTTTGCTCAACTCTGATCATAATGTTGCATTTAAATGTTTGAATTATTATATTTGATATACTTTGCTTAAGTATAGCCTCATGCTATATGCTTTATGCAATATGCTGTATGTCCTCTGGATCCAGCCGTGTCATGTTCTGGTTCTGCTTTGGCTCCGACATAGTTTCAGTGTCCCCTGGAAAAGTCTCAAAAGTGGAGCATCTGTTCTTCAGCACCTACATTTGTAATACAGTTGAATCTTTACTGTCAATTTTTCATGTTGTACTCAAAACATGTTTGCAGCTCATTTCGATGTGGTAACAGATGCTTTGTGACTGTACTTTTATTGTCTCCAACCTTCTCTGCCATCGCTCATTTAAGAATATAGCTGATCACACGGCACAGCTGTTGTAATGAACTGGAATTTTTGTTTGTTTTGTCTGATGCTGTCATGATCATAAACGAATAATTTTATCTGTAGTGCAGTAGCTTGGTAATGACTATTGACCACTCGTTCCATTATCTGACAACACAAACAGAAAAACATAGAAATGAACAACTATATTGTGAATGCAGCTCAATTCAATTGTACATTAAAACACTGTATTTGTGATCACAGAGGACTACAAACATGAAAAACTAATTTTGCTGTACACGAAAATAAATAGTTTTTCCATCACAGAGCACTGACAAGTTGATTTTTTAACTGTGAAATGTCTTGCTTAGTATGTATCTTAATTCTTAGAAAAAACAAAAATCTAAGGGATCTGTATCAAGATTGTTTATTTTAGAAAAATTACCATTTGACTCTCCAGAGACACAAGCCCTTCTGGAAAGAAGAGCCGCGATGGAGCCTGAACGTGAGGCAGTTGGATTGAGTGGTCAATGGCCGTTAGAGTAGCCTTAAAGTGAAACTAGCTAAAAGTCATAATAAAGATGCTGAGTGTATTCTGTATGTGCACCCTTAACTTTATTTCACAGTACTTTGTCTGAAAGCAGATAACATAGTATTAAGAAATAAAATAAAAAAACACATATTTGTGCTCTTGTTTGTTTTGATGCACTTGAACAACAACTGTTGATCTTTCTAAAGGTTTTATCAACACTTTAAACTCTTATTAGACACAGAAGTGCTACAATATGCAGTATAAAAACATGTTGCTAAATAGCTAAATGAACTAGAAACCTGACAGCTCTCAGAAGATACTGAAATGCTTTTATAAAAATAACAACAAATGGAGACTTGTCAACAGTATCAACATTGAAATAAAACAAAAGGAAATTTACACTTGTACACATATCCCAAAATCTTAAGGCGGTTGAAATATTAAGTCAGACAACCAAGTTAACACTTTATAAAGTGCTTACATAACACATTCACATCAGGCTCATGAATGCTTCATTTCACATTAATGAATAATAACAACGTCATGACACACTTACATGAAATGGACGCAGCATTATGATACAGAAAAATACAAATGGGCTAACTAATGCCTGCAGTTATACTTACATACTCAGTGTCTAATGGAACAACAAAGAGTTGATGAAAAAATATGTCACCAGATAAATTTGTTCCCTCAGGTCAGCTCTGCTATCAGATTGCAGACTCTGGTCCTCACCTCAACACACAGTACATAGATTATGTCTGTCCTGCTTCCATGTTTTTCATTTATAGATTTTGAAGTGTTTAATGGTAATTTTCACTCAAAGGGCTGATGTTGCACTGTTGCAGTGTTGCACTTTTTTGAGTGTAAAATATGTTGAGTTTTGTTTAAAGCACCGCAAATTCTGAGCAAAGTTGTATTCAGATTGTGTCTTCATCCAACATAATAAAGTACTAGTTTATTTTATTTTATTTTATTTGAATTTATTATATATATTTATGGGCATTTTATACTTAATACTTAATAAAAGTTGGTATATCAATAAAAGCAAAATGTGACAAAGTGAAATGGAAATAGACTAGGCAAACTATTCATGACCTACATGGAGAATGTAATCTTTCTCAAATTAATACATGAAACAAACTTAACTGTCATATTTTCATCAAATTTGAGGTTTGACTGGCGCTGTTTTAATGGCACCGATGGGAGAATTAGTGCCACTAACTGTTTACCTTGATGCGGCCAACATCTAATATTCGCATTACAGTAGTGGATGAATACACGTACTAAATAGCATTTTCTTTTGCCAATTTTCTGGAAATTCATTTAAATTTTGTGCTCAAATCACAATTCATCAAAATTTATATGATAGCAGTTGAGATTTTTTAAATATTTCTGCAGATATAGAAGAGCTGTTCTCTGCTTTTTAATAAACACACATCCTTCATTGACGATACATTTAGTTACAGTATAACAATTCTTCAAATGAGTAGGAGAGTTGAAACACATATTTATTGCTCATTCATGAATATGCAATGAATCATCATGAGCCAGTTTGGAATAAGTTGTATAAACATCTTACAAAGGAAAAGCGATTTATATTTACTGAAAAAATTTCATGATATACAAATTCACAGCCAGTAAGTCAGAGGATTCAGTTTCACATTCTCAAATTTTACTCTAGCATGTTGATATTCGTCTGGTACGTAGCTTTCATAATATACAAAAAGATTTAACAGCCTAGCAGGTAAAAATAAAATGAAACCTCTCAGCAAGCAACAAGGCCCATCCAAGTAACAAACTACTTTCCTGCATTTATCGGATCAGACATAATGCAATATAATACACTGGAAGAAATATTGAAGCAAAGGAAAAAAGTACTGTCGTTAATAGCATTAAATAAATATTTCCTTACATAAAAGCTGCCATAGACAGATCAGAATATGTATCTGTTACATTCATCCATCGGGCTCTCCTGCAGGGAAGAACAGCTGTCTCTACCTAAACAACAGGTGACAGAGTACAGCTGCCTTCCCTTTGAAATGTTAGTGATTAATAGTAGGCTTTCAATACCATATCCTGTATGTGGATATTATTGTTTCCCAATGTTTTCACTTTTGAAGGAGTAATTGATACGATAAAAAAAGAAAAAAAAGTCAACATGGACCTACTGCTGTATAATCGTACGATTCCCAGACCGTGCAGAAATATTGTAAACATTTCAGCTTTTTCTACTTTGGTACTAAAGATACAAATGATGGTTCATGAAACTGATGACAGAGACCTTCATTACAGCATGTAATACACTGCATCTTGCCTGCATGAAGTCTATCAGATTCCATCCAGTGAATACGGCGTTGTGTGATTAACGGGACATTAAAACTGAATCCGTCTGTATCTTATAAATGCATGTAAAAGCTGTAAAAAATAAAAGAATATAAAAACAGGCGATGGTGATGGTTAAAATGACAAATTATCTGACAGGTTTAAAGTGGGACATGCCATTCTTCAGCAACAAGTTATTCTAAATGAACAGCGCTCCATTAGATAAAACCTGATTCATCCACTAATACTTTTCCATTTACACAGCAAACATTGCAAATATAGAAACCCATATCTGTACATAGTTTTGTTGAATTAAATATATGCAGTGAGGGAAGAAATAAAAGTTCTTTTTGAATGAAGGGTCCAGGTAGTTCCTCAAAAAAATATTGAGATTTCAGTAGACATATCTTCATATAGTAGTTTCATATTACACAACAGCAAATCCACTGTCACAGGACTTGGCCATGCGATACCCAAAAACCTATAATCCATTGTAACATATATATTATTAATTTGCAATATATTTTCTCTTTAATAGATAAAAGTTTTCCCGATGAATGCTTTACATAATATGACAAATTTAAAGACTCTTTACCCCACTTTTCCTCACAGTCAAAAGAGAATGTGATACATGTGAGTGAGTAATTGATTATAATATGGAAGTATCCATTGTTTCAATTGTCAGACGAGGTTCTTGTGTCATTTCTGCAATGTGTGGTCCATTTTAAAAACACCTAAAGAGGTTATGATTTATGTTGGGCAGATACACCTTTCCAGTAGTCTAAAATATCATGCAGGTCCTCATCCTTTGCAAACTGGACTTTCTTACGCAGTGCATGGCCCGCAGCCATGTACTCGTCATCTTTGTGCCGTTTCCGGTGGAGCTTGAATCGCTCCCAGATGCTGTGGGAAGGTTTGCAGTAGTATTCGGGACTGGAGGAGTAGCTTAGATTGTGGTACTGAGATGGCAGCTGGGAATATGCTAAGTCTCTGGAGCGGGAGTGAGTAAGAGGTTCCAACATGGAGGACTTGTGGCCATCAGGTCCTTCAAGCTCCTCTATCTGAGCATCGGGATATGAGTGCCGGTGGTCACTGTACTGACGGATCTTCTCTGCCTCAGCCCTCAGGATGGCGGCAGCAGGTGTTACAGTGAGGATGGTCTCTCCTGTTGGGGAGGTTTTCTCTATGTACTTGGATTCAGAGCGATAAGGCCTGGGGCTTCGCATGGGTCCTCCTGTGGCAGTGCTGGGCCTCTTTGGCGAGACATCAGAGGTCCGATGCCTCTGCAGAGAGTGGTGGTAGCTGTCCTTATACACTGGGGACAGAAGGCCAGATTTACTCTGTGGGTGTTCTGATATTAGTACTAGCTGGGGCTCTGCAGTGGACACTGCTCCAGATTTCACCCCTTGAAAAGAGGTGGATTCTGACTTTAGAGCGTCTATACAGTTGTTAATTATCTGATTGACTTTATCCACCTCTTTTGCAATGGTGGAAATCTCTGCCACCGACCCCTGGCTATTTCCAGCCATTCCCATGTCACACTCCCTGCGTTCATGGTGGTCCACGCTTCGTACCTCCATGTAATTTCCTTTCATCATTTTAGGAGTATCACTTATCTCTTGGAATTTGTACTGCTCCATTTCACTTGCAGATGGTAAGTATGGCATACGTGCCATGCTCTCCCCGGCCAACAACTGTTTCTGCGACATTCGAGAAATAGTCCCACCCTCCAGTTCTTGTCCATATTTGAGTTCCATTATATTTTTCTTCAGGCTACTTGATTTTTTGTGCTTTTCATCTTGCTGACGCTTTCTTCGCAAGCAATAGTAGACCACACCCAGAAAAATGACCATGCTAAAGAGGCAGCCTAAAATTGTCATAATGTAGTGAGTAGCAGTTGCATTGTTTACAGCTCTATCCTTTCCATTCCAAGGGCCAGTAGTGATTGTCAGACAAGTGTGGTTGTGTCTGAGAGAATTACGTATCGAAGCGACACAGTATGTGTAGTTAGTGTGGGGTTTAAGGTTTTTTAGTTCAATGTCCTCCTTTATATCTTTCAGGTTTTGAATATCTGTGAAAAAGCTGTTGTTGTACAGAACCAGGATGTACATCTTCTTGTAGGGATGAGGAATCTGAACTGTAATGGTGGCACCTGTATTCGATACTTGCTTCAATTTCATCAGAGGGTTTACTTCCACATCATTGTAGGTGGTACTGATGGTAATGTCTTCTGGTTCAGTGCCTGAGGGACAATCTTCCAACCCACAAAGTGTCGAGTCTGGTGGGGGTGTCGTTGACTCAGTGGGCACAGGAATAAATGGTGTCACGTAGTCATCAGTACACACAGTGGTGAGCATGTGAAGCGCATTTCGATATGTTGGGTTGTTAGGATTCTGGCTCAGTAAACTATAACCAGAGACGCCAGGTGGGGAGTCGCAGACCATCCGCTCATTTGTCCTGTTAGGGAAAACTGAGAGCCATTTAACAAAACCAAGTAATTCACATGAGCAATTGAAAGGGTTAGTGTATAGCTCGCAGGTGGTCAGTTTAGTCAAACTGGTAAACGTGGACCCGTCTAACTGCTGGATTCGGTTCATGGAGAGGTCTATGTTCTCAATGTTGGGGCATTCCCAAAAGGCATTGGGTGTCACAGTCTCAATCAGGTTTGCCTGGAGGTAGAGGTACTGCAGCTTTCCTAAACCCCTGAGGATCCCCTCTGTCAGGTTCCGCAACTTGTTGAAGCCCATTTGAAGGACTTGTAAGTTAAACTGAGCAGAAAAGGCCCCATCCTCTATGTAGGAGATTTCATTCTTTGTCAGGTTCAGGTAGGTCAAGTTGGCAAAGCGACTAAGGGCAGAATATTGGATACTTTTGATTTTGTTTTCATTGAGGCGAAGGTCAACAATGGTGCTGTTGATATGCTGTGGGATGGCCTCATAAGGTGGTTGGTTTTGGCTACAAATCGCAAGCCAAACAAAGCCCTTTTCACCCTCAATTAACCAGCAGTCTCCACTGACTCTGCCAATATGAGTCAAATATACAATGGCTACAGACCAAAACAAGGCACTCATCACCATGCCCAAGCTGCAGGCCATTGGTGCTTCTCTGAGAGTCATGTGCAGGGCCAAAAAAATGAGAGGAGGGTGATATCACTGTGGTTTCAGTACAGCTGAGGCGATCCTGTTGGAAAATCAGCTGGATGTTCAACTGTTCTCAGGGCCAGAAACAATCCTTTTATTTGTCTCCTCTTCATTGATGGATGGTATTGTCCCCATGTACCAATCAGAAAAATGTGGAATATCTGCCCTTATACAGAGTCTCTTTCATTGAGGTTTGCCTGCAGTGAACTTGTGGTGAAGCTTAAAAGAGATTTCACCACCTCAGGTTGGCTTGTGCTTTTCTCCTTAGAGGTTACCATCATTAAATGGTCTCATCTTGTTGTTTCTGCCACGGTCTTCCTTTCTGTGTCTCTCTCATGTGCACGGAGGAATAACCTGCAATATAAAGACAAGAACACATAATTGACGTTAATCACATTTTACCAGGATAAGAAATGTACTTATATTGCATATGCTGGTATATGGAAATGTTGCACGTAAAGCCAAGGATTCATGTTTACTGCATGCTCTCCTTGTTCATGCCCCACTAATTATTTTGTACACAATTTAAGAGGTGTTTGCAGTCCCTGTGGCAGACTGCAATTTAAGGAAACTGTTGGCCAATTACCACTTGACAGGTTGGGAAAAGCAGGGTCCCTGTTTTCACACCATTAACCTGAGGACTGTCAGACACAACTTAGGGAGGCCAATGTTAAGAAGCTGCATTAAATCAATTATATAACACGACATGAAATGGCACTTTGAATCAATGTATTTAGGATTTTCCTCTAAAAAACCTCCATGCATAAATTTAAATCTTTTTAGCACTGATTCTACAAGAGAAAATAGGGAAATTGTGCTCAAGGTGTGATTACTGGATCATCCTAAATTAAATTAAAATCTTTTGCAAAGGGAGACAAGCCATGGTAAAACTGCGAGCAACAGCTCTCGCTCTCTAATCTGTAGAGGCCACTGCAGAAAATAAAATCCAAAATGATTATTTTCTTTTTTTGATGTTTCTTCATAATCTTATGTCTCAAATACAAAATACAGCATATGACAAACACTTGGCATGCTTTTGAATACTCCATCTGGTTTTGCTCTTTATGCAGTTTCATATATTAAGATAATACCAGTTAATCCACTCAGTGATAGTTTGCATTAAAAGGTAAATTCTAAATGGTTGGACTAGGCTGAAAACCATTTTCTTCTCTTATTTTGAAATCTTACAGATTATTTAAAGCCATATTTAAAGTGATGCTATGTAAGTTTTGGTAAATGCTATTAAAATGTACTGTAACAACACCAGAAGTATAGAAGAGTCATAAAGTGAGCAAAATGACTCTTTAATGTCAGTTGTGCAACAATATCTATCAAAAGTTTGCTAACATTAGCGAACATAAGCCACCATAAGCTACTGCTCATACCAGAGGCTGTAGCAGTAAAGTATATTGAACTTAGAAAGGGTGCGTTTTACCACTTATGTGTTCAACTTTTAATTTATTAAAAAATGACTTCTTTAACGTGTAGAGATTATAGTTCTTTCAGTAGATGGATCACTCATTATTACAGCCGTCATTACAGCATCTAATTGTTGAAGGGCCAACGTACTGCTGCTGACAAGGTAATTTAAAAAATATATATCATGCTGCCTGCTGCACAGGTATGAAGTAGTGGTTGAAAGACTGCAATCATCGATAATAATGTGTCTTTTGAAGCAATTTGACGTATTGATTTTAACATGCAGCAAGGGGATGTTTACACTCAATTGCAGGTTGAGTGATGTCTGTGTAGAAACTGAATTTGCTGTTATGATTGTTGGAGGAAGAATTTCATCTAGAGAAATCTGGTCACTAAATCTGACCGATACATTTTTTTTTACTAATTTTTTTTACTGTTAAGTAGATAAAGGTGGCGGGGGGGGATAGAGTATTTCCTCTACTGTTTAATACCATTTCCACCATATTTACATATCTAGTGTAGTTAAGTTAACAGAAATGATGGCAGTATTAAATCCTTATTGTTTAATTTATAAAGTAGATCAAAGAGTAGCTACAAAGACATTACTGTTATATTTAAGATTAAAATTATCTTGTAATAACCACTAATTTGTAATTAAAGAGAGTACTAATCAAAATGTGCTGGAAATGAATGCACAGCAGAAACATCAACCCAGAGTTGTTGATGATGTGTGTAGTATTCTATTCTTCTCTTTTAGTTCACCAGTTCTGCCTCTGTAGCAGGCCAAAATGGGTTGCCTTGTGGGGGGCACAGAAGGTGCTTTTATGTGTTAGAGGACATGGCTCTACACAACAGGGACAATCTCTGTTAGAGTAGACTAAATGTGACAGTTTATGGCAGAGAGAATATACTTCAAGTTGAAACCCCACCTGCCATCGTGGACCTAAAGACCATTCCTGCTGTCATTTGACCTTTTTCTGAGTTTAGTTTATCACATTACAATCACACGAGTATTGTGGGTTTCCTCATTATACATCAAGTTGGGGGTACGAGTGTCTGCACTGAAACATAATCACTGATTTGTATTGTTTGACCCTATATAGGATGGGTATGAACTGGGGACCAGCTAAAGCACTTGCATTAAAGTTATGGAAAGATTGTGGTTTTGGTTAAATGTTAATGAAATAAACACTTCCTGTCTCGTGCTTCAAATCACTGTTGACTTTATCAATATTTAAGAAAGACGACAATCTCTCCCTAACTTTAAATGCTGCAAGTGCCTAAACATAACCGTAAAAACAGTTTAGCATTCTTTAGTGTCTATGAGCATATTGTGGAAAAACAAACAAATCCCATTGCTGTTGCAGTTTAGCAGTATATAAATGTAATTTCTAGGAGACACAGCTGTAGTTTTTACCATTGACATTGCACATTGAACATTCAATGCCAACATTTAAAAAAACCCATTTCTTTCTACAATATCTGTGCATGGTAATTACAGTATGGATGAGGTTAGGGAAAGGTCGGGGTTATGGTAAATTAACTATGGTTAAGATATAGTTGAGGCTAGGCAATTAAAACACACACGACACAGGGGACCACACCTCCTGCATTTTTACTGAACGTAAATCATGAGTTGCTGAATCCAGCATGAATGTATATGATCCCTGGGGATACTGAGCTGGGCTTGGTGTGTGTTTTGAGTTTCCCCTGTCCGCCTAATTAGGGTTCAATCCCAGGATCTTCTTGCAGTAGGTGACACTGCTAAGCTGAGCCACTGTACCACAAATAACAAATCCCTGTGTTTTCCACATTTTATATTCCCAAACAAACCCTAACACACGGACAAAAACTCACAGTACATAAAAACTGCATGCTTCATGTTGAGAACTTTAACAGACTAATAATAACTAATAACAGAATGATTCTACATCATGCTGTTGGGGGAAAAAGCATTCCAGCTCTGAATCATCTCCAACAGTAAACACTGTATTCTGATAAACTGATACACTGGAGCATGGTAATGTAATCGGAGGCTTTGTATGTTTCACATAGATTTGAGTTGGCCTAGAGGGTGAGATTATATGTGACTCTATAGCACATAGTTTAGCCTATTTGTGCTTTATATTCCATATATTTACTGTAAATGGGGAAGCTGCTATGTCTTCATTGCCAATTCACTATTTCAGCTTTCCCATTCCCGCTCTTTGCAAAATATGGTAAATGAATGCATAGTACAGAAAGCTGTTTTGCTATGTGGTGTATGAAAAAGCCACTTTCAATAAACTCTGATATTTTGTTCAGTGGCAGTCAGCATGTAGATTTTATCGGCAATATGAGTGTGACCAAGTTCCACAACTGAGGGCAGACCCTGTCCCTGAATTTCAGTCCTGTGCAGCTTCCTGCAAGGCTTAAAGTGTGCCCATACACACTTCAAAGTGCATGGCCTCAGTTTTATTCAAAGGCACATAAAAGACAGCATTTAAAAACACAAATGAAAGGCCATTTGGTTGCATAGAGACCATTTTTAATTGCAATTCTGGTTCACGCAGTACTAAGAAATTATATGTAATCGGGCTGAGATGATTAAGTAAAAGCATTGGTCAGCTATTCAAGTACAGATAAAGAGGAGAAATAAATGCTGTGGTGGAGGACACTGCAACAGAATGCCAAAGGCTGCCATTACAAAACCACCTTCATGACGACAAAAGAGCAGCGGCAGAGGAGCGTTGAAGAAAAGAACACTCTCGAAGCCCCTGGGAGGAAAGAGGTTCCAAATCAAATGTTCCATGAAATGAATATGAAAAATACAGCTCTGCAGAATACCTGGCAAGGCAAAGGATCTCTTAAAGAAAAACGGTGTGTTGTTATTATTCCCCAGTCTCTGACCTTTCGTCGCAAATACCGCACGGCGGAGACTGAGCTCGTATGACCTGACCTCCACTTGCTCACAGTGTAGCACTGGTGCGAGATCCTTTAATGGCTAAATGGAAGTTTAAGTTGAAGCTGAGAAGTCTCCTCTCATTTAGAATGCATTGGCTGTGTTTTGTTTGTCCACAGTGACTCACTCTAGTGAGCCTCCAACTGATTCACTGCCTCACCACTGAAAACCATGCATAAATTACAGCCAGGCTACTTCCCCTTGTTAGGGTAAACACAAATACAAAAGCATGCTCACATTGATAGGTGATACAGCAGCTTTTGCATTACAAATGCAGATTTTGCATTGAAACACTGTATCTTAACTCTTGCACTCGTGTTCCAATGAGTCCACAGCATATGCCAACAAAAACAACGCCTGCGGTGCTGAGTTGTTGGGGGATAAACAAACCAACTTGACTATATTAAAATAAATTTTTAGTGCTTTGGTTTCATGCAAATAACACCATACTGTATATTCAGATCTTTAAATGAGCCTAAGGTATCCAGCCTTGTTGCCTTTTGAGAGCCTAGGTCTATTTGCCACCACAGACCCACTTTCCATAATGGCAGCAATCTGTATGGTCCAGTGCTAGCCCTGAGTGCAGCAGGCCAGAACACCCAAGGCATCAGAGCTGAGTATATTCCCCTATCAGACACAGGCAGCCATTCCACAGTCTCTTTTCCATTTAGGCTTTATGCGCTGGGTAACGAAGGCTTTTCTTTTGCTTTTCCTCTTCTGTGGATAACCTATTGAAACCCTGCTGTTGAAGAATGATTCAAACACAACCTTGTAAATTTCTGTTCCGGTTGCTCAGGGTCTCTTCATACATCACTTCTACTCAGCAAATCATTGGTTCAGTTTTATGAAAAAAAGACTACAAAACATCACAAACGCAGCTGTAAATGTGGAGAAATAGAGGTCTATCTTTCAGAGAACGATTTTTGGCAGCATGTAAGGCAGCTAAGTCTGAGCAAAGAATCTGACTATTAGAGTCAAATGTTGATACAGCCTTAAAGGAGGGGGTTGAAGTAGGTGTTGTGATAGTGACAGACTGGATAGTACTTTAAGGGGAATCTATCAGCTGCAGTGGCTCTCTGTGTCTGGCTGGAGTCTTTAAACGTGAAGCAGAAGAGTCGTTCCTCTCTCACACAGAGCCTCAGGAGAAGCACAAGAGCCAGTGCTTCAAGGCAAACTTTGACAGAAGCTCCACATTGAGAAAAAGAGATCTTGAAACTACTGTGTCTGCCTTCCCACAAACCGTCCTACATTGTATGCAAACCAACCAGACTGCACCTCACCACCCTCTCTGGCTATCTCTGCCTCTCAGTCTCCTTCTGCTTGTCAGTGTGTCTGTCCAAACAATTTCAGCGTGCATACCAAACGAATATTTTTCCGTTCTATCTGTGTGTCTACAAAAGCGCGATATCAAAGGATCTGTTTTTACAGTTTGAGGCCCTGCTTTTTCTTGTTTCTCCCCATGCTCCCTATCTTGTGCTTTGTGACGGTGAAGGTGCCTCAGTCTCTGAGGACCCTCCTCATCCATACCAATGACTGCCCTTTATTTGATGTCATTGAAAATGCATACACTTCTTGCTGGGAAGAATGAAAAAAAGTAAAGATGGGAAACCAGAAGTGGAGAATCAATTGAGTTGAAATGGAACTACTTCTCTTGGGGAAGCAAAACATTGTGCTCATTGAGGTACTGAATTGCTTCGGAGAGAGAGAACGAGGGCACATATGCTTGGGTTATATCAGAGGATATTAAACTCATACATTAATTACTCGGGGAATATTGCTTGGAAAAGAATTGATGGTCCTGTCTTCATTCAATACTGTTTGCTAAAAGTTCAGCACTTTTTATGGCTTCAGTGATATATTCATGTTAGACCTGGTGTGTCTTTTTCAGTAGACAGGAGCTCAGCAGATGGAGTTTTTAGTTAGTATAACCTAACTTCTCTTATAAGTGTGGAGTATTGTATGCCACCTCGATGCACTGAATTCATTTGTTTTCCAGACAAAGCCTTTTATTCCCACATGACAATTGGAGTTGCTTCCTCATATAAAACGGAGCCAGAAGAAGCTTTCAGCACAGTATTTATCTCAATATGACCTCCTGAGGCTGAAATAAAGTGATAAATGTAGTGATTAGGCTCTGTATTTGCAGTTACATAATATAGGTGATTTGAGAACACTTGAGAACACAAATTGCCTTAGAAATGTTTGATTTAACAGCATTCTTAAATGACCAAAGGTGTTTTTATAATGTTGTGAATAGTAACAGTAGTCTAAATGTGTTCATGTTGGCAGTAAAACAGTAAATTGGTCGACCGGCGGGCTTATTAACGGTATTAAATCTACTGATAACGTATATTTTGTCTGGTTAAAGCAGCATTAACTGAGTTGTAGTACACATTAGGACTTTACAGTAAATAAACTATTTCTGTTTAACTGAACAAGTTTGTGTATTCAGAAACTGTAAGCTATTAGTCATGTCAACTGTTTAATATGTGAACATCTCATGTGTTGCAATGGTCATTTGTGAAATTTGTCATGTGCAAGATTATTGTAAAAAGGGTTTAAAAGAAGGAGAGAAATGGATAAATTGTGTTTAATAAAGACAGAGAACTGCCTGCTGAATGAACACAACTAACGTCTCCTGTTTCTACAATTGTTGAAGACACAAATCTAAAAGAATACATATAAACCTTTATTTTTGCATCCTAGATTTATGAAAGTTTTGCAGAGATCAATAAAGGACAAATAACATCTTCTTGCTGCCAATTAGCACTGTCCCCTGCTAATTAGCTGCTAATTAGCATCAGGGTGATAAGTATTGCTGAAGTGTGGGTTGATGTCAGTTAATGCTGATGATACATTAGTGCTAAATGTCAAATAACAGATCCTTTTTGGGTAATTAAGGGCTTGAGTGCAAAGGTTGTGCAGATACAGATATGTACAGGCTCCCTGAATTTAAAACTGCCTCTTGGTCTATTCCAAAGTTACATTCAGCCCACTTACTACTTGGTATTCCACACAGGTGTCATACTTTGTAAAACTTTAAATGACTTACTGCCCTGCCATCTCTTGTAAATTCCCAATATCTCACTCTATTGTTCTTCAGTGTATCAAGAGTCCTTCAGCAGGCTCATGACCTAGTACGATTCAAGCTTAGACGAGAGCAAAAAATCTCATTACAAACTAAAAGCTCTACTTTGGGTGACACCTCTTATAAAGATGATAAGCCATGGAGAATAGCATGGAATCACATTGCACTGATGGAACAGATGCACCAGTGAAACCCTGCAGGAGACCTAAATCAGCACAATAGTTAGAAGAAAACAGGAAAGCAGAAAAGCAGATCCCCTTTTTCTTTAACATTAATGGCGTGATCCCTGTACTGTGTTGTATTCTATAACAAAACCATAACGGTCCAGCTCCATGGGATGCATACTGAACAAGGAAAAAAAAGCAACTGGGCTACAGAGAGCATTTATCAAAGGGACAGGAGCAAAGTAGAGTTTAATTTAATTCTGTACGTTTGAGAGTAAGATACAACTTGGAATAACACCTGAAGGTTTAAATGCAATTTTCCAGACCATCAACTGACCATCAACTCGGCACGTTATTTTGGCCTCCGAGCCAAAGCATCTGCCAGCAATGTCTCTAGTTGCTGACTCATGACATGTCGAACTAAAGTGAGAGCTACTGTGCAGCCCTGAGCGTGACAGAAAGTTATGGAAACTTCACTATTCAAGCAGATTTAACAGGATTTCTGGGTGTCACCATTGTTATGTTTAGAGTTTTTTACATCTTATATTAGAGAATTGATAAAAGTTCAAATATGCTAACAGAATCTGTGATAAGACAGCTCTCCTTATCTTGGTCCATTACCTCGCCATTCTCAGCCAAGGTTTCCCCACCAATTAACCTTCAGAAAGTGACTGGAGCTAATTCAATTATGCCCTACTGCAGAGCCATGCTTCTGACTGACAGGTCAACCTGCCTCAGTGTTCTGATTGACAAGCTGTGAACAGCGTAGCAGCTGTGCTGAATGTTTATATCTGTCTGACCTGATGGAGCATCTGACACATTTAGGAAGAGGACATTATCACTTTGAGATTATCTCCACAAAGAGGGCTGTGAGACGAGTTTAACTCAATTCATCTACATCCTGAAGAGTTAGCTTGGTTTCCAGGGAATTATACAAGTTTATCTTCTTATTTCTAGATTCACCCTAATTCACGTAAAAGTTTTAAGCATTTCACAGACTGTCGCTGAGCTCACAATCCCCCCGACAGAGCCAGAGATACACATTTAACATTTAATGAACATGAACACATGTTAAAAACATTAAAAATTCATGCACAAGAAAATGCTTCATTAATTGACTTTTAGACAATAAATGTTTTTCAGGGGTCCCCTGACCTCTTGGGCCCCTGGGCCCATGCATTAATCCATGCATGGGTGGTGCATTTAAGCTTGTGGTGGTCAGTGACAGCAGACAGGAGTGGTAGTAGCAACAGATTCATGGAGCAGGAGTTTTAATACGTGAGTCTGTTATGTGAATGTCTGTAGGTGTGTAGTTGGTGCTCAGGGATCTGATGATCATCTGATTTGAGGGGAATAATGACTTTATGTTCCTCTCTGAACCTACAGCATGAGCTCCTTTGTACAGAACCCAAAAGGAGTATTACAGTTGGACAAGGTGACAGGTAAAAAAAATCAATCAGTGCTAGCAAGGTTTTTAGAAAAGTCTGACTTTCTTGGTGCTGCAATTTGATCCATCTATGATGAGCGCAGGAATGAAAGGAAACACGGGGGAGGCAAGTGGAAACAACCACCTTGTGCGATGGCTTTGTTGAGAAATGAAACCGTCTCTGCCTTGAAAGGAAAGTTATTGTTTCTGACAGGGCAAATTCTCTCAGGCTCAATAAGGGGCAGAGGATGCAACAGAGAGCTCGTGCTTGACTATCAAAGGGAGTGAAAGGTTTTTTGGTGCACCACGGAAAGCGAACTGTAAACTTGAAGGAGATCTCAACACGAGATGACAGGTACACCACCGGGAGGACTTTTATCCCAGTTAGGTTGGAGGATGCAACAAATAAATGCTTTAAATGCTAATGGACATAAACGGACATAAAATGCTCTGATAACATTGTGTCAAAATTTGCATTTTTATTGCTGTTGTCTATTTGAATTTACTTCCACAAATGCACGTGTGAAAAATGAGCATTTGCTTTGCTAATTTAAAAAAATCAACCGTTTCTTCACAAAGGAAAATATTGTAGTATATATACAGTAAACAGTGGTTTGAAAAAGTCATCTTGTGCTCGAGTCGTTCTCACATGTGATGCTACAGTTGTCACAGCCATAACAATGCCATTCACATTTTTTCTGCACATGCCTCCTGTCTGGCAGAGATTTTATGAGAATACATTATTCCCTGTTTAAAGAAGCAAAAGCTTTAATGAGGCTTTTAACAACAGTTTCCATCACCAACGTGGAGAATACAAGTCCTCCATATAAAAACAACTGCCTCTCTTTCACAGATGCTCCTCATCTACATTGCCTTTTGCACACTTCTTGTAAAATACTTGTACAAGGGTGTCCAGTCGATAAATGTCGTCTGTGTCATAACCTGCTAAGGAGATGAGGCAGAGGCAATTATCATTCTACAACAAAGTCGAAAGGTCATATGACAAGATATATTACATAGTGGACAGATGCCTTATGTAATGTGAGTAATCATTTCGCAGATGAAAGCGTTGTTTTTTTTTTCTTTTACCGAGCCCCGTTGAAGTGACTGCTTTCAGTCAGGCCACAAAAATGTTATTTTCACTGTGACACTTTTTTTTTACTGTGCTGCATTTTGTGCACGGTGCAAGTTTGAAAGAGAATGTGTAAAGCTAAAAGCAAGGGTACTTTTTTGAAAATTACGTTAGCAAATGGAAGATAAATTCATGACAAAAAAAATAGGTAAATCAAATATCTAGGTACAGTAAGATAGTGACTTGTGGTAAAATGAAAAAAATACTTCTGGCTAATATGATGATTTGATTATATCATGGATAACCATCAATGAAAAGAGTAACGGTATGTCAAATGTATTAAACATTCTGAAATGTATCAAGAATATACACAAAAATTAAAGTTCAATGAAAGGAAACATTAAGATATTGTCTCATATCCCTCCACAGACCTGTCAGATGAACTCAAGTACCCATTCATTGACACCACTTGTGTTTCAAATGATCGTTTGACCTGTCAGTGTTCAGGTCAGTTAGATCAAGTTTGCATTCAGACTTCTGGGAGCAGCAGAAGCTTGATGTTTCAGCCATTTATCCATTTATCTGTTACTTTTAGCTTACTATTTTAAGCATTTACACAATACATTCCCCTAACTATTTCAGCTGTTTATGTATTACTTTTAGCTATCGATTTCAATCATTTACTCTTGAATTTAGACTTCTCTTGGTAACTACTTTTCACGCACTCTCAATCGCAACACAGTGTCCAGCTGTGACAGCTGACTCAATATGTGAATAATTCTTAAAAAAAAAAATTACAATTTCTATTTTATGAAATTAGCTGAGCTTTCTTTCCACGTACCCCCTTGCAACTGTAGAAGTGCCCCTCTGGTTGGGAATCACGAAAAGCATTAGAAACTTATTTCACTGGAAAACCTCCACACATATGCATCATATTGTTCTGCTCACTAACATAAATGTCATGGTTGAGATCATGGAATGCTATTGACAAGACACTATAGCATAAAGAAGTGTAAATTGTACTCCCAGTGTCTGGGATTTATGCATTTTTGATACTTGTTTTCATTATATACATCAGGAACTGTTTATCACCCTGGGTGAAACATACTTGTCATCATATAGCCTCTGCATCAGTCTATTGGTATATACTGTATATGGGTGTGGTAACCATTTGTAAAGATTTTGACCTGATGAAGATCTGACTGGGATCCAACTGTTGTCCATTTAAATGAATTTGTGGTTCAGAGTCTGTGTGCAGGCGCTATTCTTTTCATCAGTGCTGTTTTCCAATAGCCTTAACACATACACGTGATGTTACACACCTATTGTTGATAACCATGCCATTTATCTAGATGCCAGCAAAAAATATTCACTGCATAATTAAAATGTGCTTGACTTTAGTGGCTAAAGCAGCAGTTTTGTTTTGTTCATGTCAGTTTGTTTAATGTTAGACACAGTAACCTTATGAAAATGATAATACTGTAGCTGGAAGTCAGTGGTCTTTATTCATGAAACACCCACAGCTGTGTGTATACAGGTATCAGGGTGTTACAGTCAACTATTACAGCTGTTGATTTAATCGCTTCCCTCTCACTTGCTGAAGGTGAATTAATAAGCAAATGCAGCTGCTGTACAGTAAAGCTGGATACACATGAATCTTGATCACACACAGTTGGAGACAACTGATGTCAGTGACGTGGATAAATGAAACTTAGGCAGCATCATGGACTAATTTACTCACATCACTCACATCACCAGCATACTGTTTTCATATAGTAGATTTATTACACCTTCAACTAGGTCTTCAAAACACACTGGATGAGTGATTCTTACCGCCCAAGTTGGACAGCCAGACACTGATACTAATCTATAATCCATTTGAGGTGCAATTTCAGCTTTAGTGCTATCTTTCTAAAGGGATAAGGGAATAAAGAAGCACAGTGGCAATGAAAAACATACATCATCAAATATAAATCAATCCTGAAATGGTGAGGTCTCTTCCTGTTAAAATAGAAATAACCAAATATCGCAGGTTATGATGGAAATTATAGTCCTTTTTTTTTACTGTAATTAAAAGGTCATGGCAGAAAAGAGGGTGAAATAACAATGTAACTGAGAACGCGAGTCAGAGAGATTAAAAGCCAATAAAATGAGTACCTGCAAATGGTTTATCAGATGATGCTGTGACAAAATGATGCTGTGACAGTTTTCTCATTTCAGTAGCCTGTGATCTCATCTCCTGCAAACTTGTTTTATTTCAGACCAAAGAAAACTTCTTAAGAAAAAAATATATACAAGACTGAAAGTGCCATAGGAAGCTTATGTACCTGAGACAGCTGTCATATCTGCTTCTTTTTATAAACGGTGAGTCACATAACATTTACTTAATGCAAGGAGAACAATTGATAGTCACAGATCATTACATGCTCATCAAATGTCTATAAAGCCTCATTTAACACCATATTTTGTTCTGTTTCATAAATAATCTTGTTTTTAAACTACGATTGGATTTCATAATGTCTTCCAAAAGAAATCAAAAGGTAAATGTGAAAAAAAGAGACATGACAAAAATGAAGGACAGCTTTTGACAAGAGGCAACATAAAAGCAGATGGCCAGAGATCCTTCTTTAAAGGTGAATGGCCTCTGGTTTTTAATCCTTCTCTGTCGACGATAAACCGAAGCCTCAATTATCTCCTCTTTTCTCACTCAAGAACTGGCCCTAAATCTGCGCAACACCCAACATGTGCATTAAATGTGGAGTGTCTTTGCTTTATTGCATTCATTTAAATTTCGAATGCAGACAAGAGGCTTTGTCTTCTGCGGCCTGACTGAATGAATGGCATGTAATAAGAGGGAAGAATTGAGGTGTCATGATTTGAGAAAAGTCCCCTGTCATGCTGAGAAAGGTGCCGCAGCACTTTATCACCGATGTGGAAAAAAATCATTAGGGAGTCTGTAATGAATGGCTGACAGCTGTCTGTCAAAACTGTGTAGCCCTATTTTAACTTCCATTCATTTTCTCCATGATTGCCTTCCTCATTGCTAAGTCACCGCCTGGCTGCCTGTGCAAGTCTTTATTAACAAAATATAGGATTTGATTAAAGTCATGTAGATGACATTATAAGAACTGGCCCTGCAGTGTTTACTGGCTTTATGGGTTTTTTGTAGGTCCTATAAGACAATCACTGGAGTCTAATTTCCATTATATAGATACATTGTGGGCTGTAATTGTTTTTAACTTAACCCTAATGTTCTATTTGGGGTTCTGGGGACCCCCCAGGTCCCCTTTAACAGCTCAAAAACATATTTCGAGTTGTTTATCACCTTGATATTTCCTGACTTTTCCTAATTTTATGAATTGTGTATAGAGATGATTCTGAAGTGATGACTATAGAAGTCTGCTGCTTTACTTCTGTTTGGCGTCTCAGAGACCCCAACTGTAAAACATGGCTAAATACAATTGATTGTCAAATGCTCTATATCTGTGAATGTTGTTGATAGTACTTTTTACACAGCACTACTCCTCCTAAATCCCAAATGACTGTATTTGACTTAGTATTTATCTGAATTTGTCCAAAACATTAGTAACACCATGTGCATTTTTTTGCCTGTGAAAGACTTTTTGGTGAACAAAAGGAATATTATATTTGTTCATGCATAGCTCATATAACATATAAAACTTGATAAAGTTCCTTATTTGGTTTAATAATGATGCTTTATGGTCATTAACCTATTTTGCCACCTTGATCAAATGTGCAAGCCCAGTTGGGCAGGCAAGTGGACAGGTTTCCATTCGAATACTTTTCTCCATCTTAAGGTCAGAATAAAAGCTAAAATATATTTGAAGAAAGGTTGATTCTGCTGTTATTATTATTTTCACATATACATTAGTGGGGTCCGTGAGACCCCAAACAATGGGGAAATAAAGCAAATGTAAACAAAACACAAGAAAAGTTTATCATGCAGACATCTAAATGACTTTTTTCAGCTTTTCTAGAGTTTAAGTGCTTTATTTCACAAATAACACTGAGGTTTGAACACTGACTGACACAAAGGGACGTGAGCATACACAGGATGTTTACTGAAAGCATGTTTGGTCTGATTTGGATCCACTCATCTTTTACAGGGCAAAGCCTTTAATCTTAGGGTGGCCATATTTCTAATAGATGTAGCTCTCATCCAGAAATTAATGGACTGAGGGAGCATCAAGTGAGTAAAGTGATCACTAAAAATTACAGTACATTAGGACTGATGACAGCCTGGGCAAGGCAATTGGATGAGTTCAATTCTGGGAAACGCACCAATACGCCACAACAGAACCACAACAGAACCACTGAGGAGGCACTATATGTCGGATTTTCTTTTATTCTGATTGAGCACCGGAGTTCCCAGTAATAATGTAATTACATGAATCGTTAATCAAGAAGTGTAAACCAGCCATTCAGCCTTTTAAATATGGATTGTGCTGCCATGGAGAATGCTGTATGTTGCATTGATATAGCCTAAAAGTGCATAGTGGTTAAAAAAAGGGACAGGTTTGTTTTATATAGTCACCAGCTTGACGTCCTAGTAACTAAGTCATCAGTGCAACCAGTGCTGTATTTACAACCAATTGTGTTTCCATCCTAAATGCATTGATCATTTCATAGCACTGCTTGGGCACCAAAAAACACCACTGCAGCCAACATACACATTGCAGCCAACTGGTGGTATAACAGGCCAAAGTGATATTGATGCGTTGAGCAAACGATGAGGAAGGGTTAAATTCCTTTGATGAGGAGGAAGCCCAATAATTGCCAACCATACGGATGTTTTATAATCACTTTATGTGACCAATTTAAGGCTCCCTCGGGATCCATGTCTCTCACAGGCTAATCCATGATGTTCTTTACGGTAATCCATTCAAATAACTCTTCTCTAGTGCCATCAATTAGGAATCCAGATTGACGGAGGAGCTGGTGCTATACAGCTTGATAGGGCTGAAGCTTAAAGCTGCCGCGACCTAGGCGGGAGAATGATCATCGCAGTGATCAATGACTTTATGATATTCCGAATCCCATGCCAGCCTTTATACTGAAAACACAGAAGTGATAGAGGGATAAAAATTTATGACCGACCATAGAAAATCATAGTTGCTCTAATGGTAACACATAATTCTATCACTAGAGGCACACAGTAGTGTTTGTTTACAACGAAACATTGGGCCTCATGCAAGAACCACTCGCATGGACACATTTGTTCTTAAGTGGCACGTACATGTGATTGAAGAGAATTTGTGCCATTCACCAATTTTCTCATACTTCGAATTTTCAGTAGGTATGAATGAAATTTATAAGTGATCCAAACCTGTCATGTGAGTCATGCACAGGCCTTTTCCCACAGCAGAAAAATAAGCACTTGTTTGACTTAAATCTGATAGAATTTTGAGTTTAAAAATGATACTGACATTAACTAAAACAATTTGCCAATTTACTGAGATGTCTTTTAGATTTTATATATTTTTCGGCACAGCAGCTTATACAGTTCAGTAGATGCTGGGAAACTCACTCACTCCAACAGCTGCCCGAGGGTCTTTGTGCAGGTCGCTGTCCAGTATCATCCTCTGTTGCATCCAACAGTGCAACATCACCTACTGTAGGCTATAATATCATCCTGTCCAGTATCTCTGTGACTGTCATAGCCCCTGACTGCCTTTTGTATTAGTCATAGCCCGCTTTGACCCCTTAGAAATACACTTTTTAGCCTCTAATTTCATTTCAAAGCCTTCCCTCTTTACTTCAGCCACAGTACAGCGCTGCTCTGATGACACGTTGTTGGCAGCTGTACAATTAATGTTTGTTTAAATTGTTTCAGGTCCTGTAACACCACTGCTGACACGTTTTTGATATTTTTGTCTGCTGATTTCTGACAGCAGGACCTGAAACTTTGCAGTGTGAAGTTCTTTCTTTCTTTGATAACATTTTTGTGAGTGAAACTTGCTCACAAATGGAGCAGAACACGTCGTGTTATTTGGCAAATTTTAGGGATATCGATTATGGTAATGACGAAATCTCACCGACACACACCTCTTCATGAACAGGTGGCACTCATCAGGCTGAAACGAGTGATTTACGACAAGTTTGTGCAGTTAAGAGAAGCTGATGAATCCGACTTGGCACACTTGCACGAACGTGCCTCACAGAAAAAGATGAAGGGTAAAAATACGAAAATGTTCCTGCATGAGGCCAAATGTTTGGGTAGTGCTTTTCCTGTAGCATACATTGCACATTCTGTACAAATCAGTGAAGTTAAAGCCATATCTCTGTTGGGAAACTAGGAGATATGGGTCCCCTAAAAGAATATTGCTCTGGACACTCTTTTTTTAAAATAAAATAATTAAACTGGGACTTTCGTGGTCCCTCCCCAGCTCTGGGCCCACATACTCGTCGCTAACTTTCACCAGCAGCAGCACTACATCTTCAGGTTTAATGACAGTGGTTAAAACCTAGCCGCGCTATTCTTTCATGGGTTCCCAAACTTGTTTTAGGATGGCAATAAATAGTATGTATGTATTGGCTCGTTGTGTTCCGTGTGCATAATGTGGTTTCATATTTATACCCTAAGAACTGGTAGAGCAGAAATATTTCTGGACAGTTCGACATAAGAAAAATCCCTTTGGCCGTACTTGAAAGGCAGCGAGGATTAAATCAAAGTCATTCAATTGATCCAGCACTCAAACAGATATTTGATGTTTCCAATGGGGATTTGATGTTTGGAGTCTGTCCAGGCACACATTTCCTTATATGATTGACAAGAATATATAAAAAGGATCATATATACAAAGGCTCATTGTCTCTCAACTTCTAGTTTAAATAAAGATGCCATAAATAGCTGCTCCCATTTGAAACAAAAACTGAAAATTATGTAAACATGAAAGACCTAAATAACAGCGCCTTTTAAAGAAATATATCAAAAAATACAATAAAGAGGATTTCTTTGGTTAGGGATGACACTAAAACAGCCGACTGAATACCCATTTAAGTGCTTTCTGGCAGATCTCGTATACTGAATGTCTTGTTTAGATGATGATACATGAACCACTGAATACATCATCTGCAATGTGAGAAAAACCCTCTATTATTTCTACATAACTTTGTTTCTACAGCATGATCATTATTATCATGCCTCTCTGGGGCCCTCTCCATTTTGAGATTGCATCGCTCTGTTTGGTGTAGTTTCATTTTTGTTAATGGGCACTGGGATTTTAGCCGGGACATTTTTTGAGTATTAACAAGTTAAGATTTTTTTTTTTAAAAAGAACAAAAGTTTATAGCTACACTGACATCCCCATGAGACATCATTTCACACTAAAGAATAAAGTTATTGGATGAATACAAAATAAAGAGACAACTTTGTGGCTTTTAGATCTTTATGCCCATGTGGTGATCCCATGTTTTTACTTAAATTACCTGTATGTTGTCAGCCACTCAAGCTCAGCTGTGCTTTAAACACCATTAACATGCTAACATGCTAACTGTAATAGTGCTCTATCTTGCCATGAACTAAAGTATTAGACAGGTGGAGCTTTTTACCTGCTGTGAACTTAATTTGAATACATCTACTATAGGATGTGAAGGGGTGTAGGACTGAATTTATTTCTTTAGTTTTTCTCCTTGTGCTTTTTATTACATTTAAAAGGAAGTAACCACAAGATATCAAGGCAGTGCTCCCTTATACTTAGGTTGTTACAGCAATGTTAATTCTACTTGCCACCCATCTTCCATGCTGGTGTTTTAAAGTGTGTACTGTCAGCTACAATTAAGTAAATGGCAAGAGAGAAAGTGTAACATTTAGAACAAACTCTACTGCTGCTGACATGTGCCTTAATGAAGCCATAGGGCACTCCCCATCTGCTCTGCTTTACATGTACATGACAGACTAGCTGAGTAACCAGTGAGTCAGTTAAATACAAAGGTTGTGCAGGTTATGAAAAAGTATTTCGAGAAAGTGAGTCAATGATGATTAAAATTTTAAGGCCACGTCCCTTTCGTGAATGGCCTCTTAATTACATGTAGCACTACAGTAATTGCTCAGTGTGCACATGCTCTTCCTGTCACTGTTCACACATCAGCCAATGGAAGTGCTCATTTGTTGCTCAGTCACCATATATGGTAAAACTACTGCTGTTAATTGTCTGGTAAAATCACAATTTATATACTTGTTCATGCCCATATGCAGACCTAGTAACTCTTTGGCAGAAAAGTGGTGATAAACCTATTGAATTGACTGAAATAATTAACAAAAATTTGAATTTTTAACACAATAATTGTGAAGTACCTCTGATGAGGTAGTTGGAGGTGAGTTAAAAAAATAGAACGAAAAAAAAAAACTAGATGTTTTATTGTAATGCTCCCTCTAAGATTTCATGAATAAACAATACAAGAATTAGCCTATTATAAAACTCCACATTCTAAATCCTATAATAAACATTTTACTTTCCGGTGCTGACATGCTAATGCAAATGAAAAAGCAGAGGCTGAAGCAGGGAAACCTGAACACAACATTACTCCACAGAGTGATATTCAGACGCTCTCAGGATGACATGTCCTTTGAGTGACTTGTCTTTGGCACTGTACTTGTCGTGTGTATTGACCAGTGGATTAGCGATGGATTCTCCGTGATCCTCTTAGGGGGGTTTGCTCATGCAGAGCTGCGGTTGACTCAAGCTACAAGCAACTGTATGAAATACCTGCACTTTACCTCTGTAATCTAGGTTGAAGTCCTCAGTGTGAGATAGCATCCCTGGTGTCCTCCAGCACTGCAGATGTTCACTGATTTCTCTTCTTGAACTCTGAGGAAAAAAATAAATGATATATATATATATTTATATATTAACATGTCATTTCCTATTGTTTTTGAGCAACTTAGTACGGATTTTGTATATCAAGTACTTAACATTTTCATGTAGCATACACAGTAGTCAAGTCAACATGTTAAATATAATCCTTGGAGGCCAGTCTTAATGGGGCATGTAATAAAAAGCTGCTTATTCAGAGGATAACCTTCTTTTGGCATTGGAGTCTCTGAAATGAATTCAGCAGCATGAATGTTTTTTTTTTCTCTCCTTTTTTTTTTCAAGAATCGGAACCACCTCATTAACCTTATCTAACAAGAACAAGCTAATGAAATCCTCTGTTTCAGTTTCTAGTCTTGCCAAAGTTAGTTTTACTAATTAATCAAATATCAGTCCCCCCCCCACCATCATCTTAATGACTCCCCGTAAAGTGAATGAGAATGTGCTGCACATACCGCCCAGGGGGAGGCTGCATGGGCACACTTTCATGCATTTTTATTGGAAGTTAAAATAAAGAGAAAGAGAAGCTTTGTACTAAAGAGGGATGGATGTTTTGTATTCACTACAATAAGTGGAATAGAAATGAAACATGATTTCTTCATCTTTTATCCATGCTTCATCCTTCTTTTTATGTTTCTGCTTACCGAGTCTCTACAGCATGCAGCGATGCAAGGCTGCAATTTTCCCACCTACATACATATTAATATCTGCATAAGACAAGCTCCAGATTACTGCGCAATCAGTATTCATATTACTCCTCTTGCTCTAATGAAACAATTCTGTGTTCTCATCCCTTGTGATTCAGTGTGACATGCTGTATCAGATGAAAAGCACAGGCAAAATTCAATCTCCAACAATCAGTAATGGGAATCTGCAAAATGGCTAGATTTTCAGTAAATGAGAGGACAATAGATAATGCAATTCAATTAGCTGCTAAGGCTGCTATTTGCATTCCAGTGAAAGGGGTGATAGTTTAAGTGGCCCAAGGCAGCTGCCTTTCAGCAAAGCCCCGTGACAACACAAAAAGCAGCGGAACCAAGAGAAAAGGGGAGTTTGGGAGTCTTCAGCGGTATTCTTTTAATTACTCGTCATAATGACTCCATTTAGCTGTTCAATGACCCATTTTACGGCATTGAACAGGCATGGGAAGCTCTCTGTCCTTGGCAGGGTCAGTCCTGCAGCTGCCCCTGCCTGCCATGCTTCAACCAAGAGGGAACATTTTATTTCCCCCACACCGGGCTTTAGCAGACAGGTTGCTCAAGAATTTCCCCCGAAACACAGTTGCACATGTTCAAAGTGGCTCCATCACCACAAATGGAGGATGGACGCAACATTGCTCCATAAGGGAATTCAGTTTAAATAAGAGATCAGTATATGGAAGAAAATAATTATTCATGAATGTTGTTGTGCATGAGATAAAGATGAGTTTGTCACGTTGGCACCCACCAAGAAGTTGGTACATAGAAGCTTCTAGGAATGCTAATAACATCAGCCCAACATCATATATTATACAGAATGTGTCCTGTATGTACACTAAGTTGTCAGTAATGATTATGTAGATGCTGCTTGAATACTGTGTTCTTATATTTAAAATGAAACTCTCTGAGGTTAACAGGTAAATTTGCTGATCATCAACCAACCCTGTCCCCTAGAAATTACATCTAACTCCCGTCTGTGATTAGGTTTAGGCATTAAAGCACTTTGTTTTATGTTAGAGAAAGATCGTGGTTTCGGTTAAATGTTAATCAACACATTGTGTCTCGTGCTTCGAGTCACTGCAGACTTTTTCTGTTTTAAACCAAGACCAGGATCTTTTCCTAAGCTTAACTGCCAGTGCCTAAACATAACTATTAAAAAGTTGAACAATGGTGGAAAATAAATGAAATATGTTGTCAGTGAACATTTTACTGATACATTCAGTATCAACATTTTTGAGACTTGCCAACAATTAGCAACATTTTCTCATTATGTCAATGGAAAACACATTTCCTTGTATGTATTTGCTGTTGCAAATTAGTCGTATACAAACGTAATATCTAGGAGACAGGGTTTTATAAACAAGTGGATAAAATCTGTTGAAAATGTGGCTTCAACTCATTCAATTAATGCTGCACTGAAGTCTGTAATTGATCTGTATCTCTTGGTTTGTGGTTAAAAAAATCTGCACTGTGTGAAACCTTGCATCCTGCTAAGGGTTTATATTTCTATAAATGTGCTGTTGGACATGAAAAGAAACAGAAAAACATATTCAGGGCAAACACATGCCAAATTCAATTAAAATGTTGCCAAGTAAATACCAAAAGTGATTTTAGAGTCAAGAAATCTGCAGCTGCTATAAGTATTTTTCAAAATTGGATTAATTTGAAGTGCTTTTAGTGAGCTGTTAATAGGGCTGCACATACAGTATGTGCTGTAGTCCAAACCAGTCATATGCTGACAATCACCAGCTGGACTGTCAGTAAACTCACAGGTCACAGTTAGATGAAGGTCAACAGTGTAAGCTACAGTTTTGACACTGATATTTGCCTGTTTCTACCATATGTATATTTTAAATATTATTAGTGTTTATATTATTATATTGTTATTTATGCATTAATAAAAGTGAGACTAATGTATAGAGCACATCATTTTGCAGATTTGAGGAATAAGATTCACAGATTCACATCTGTAAGTCCATTGTTATGCAAATGTACTGGTCAAAATAATTTTCTTACAATAAGGTATTACAGTCCTTGAGATGTGGGAAACCTCAGCTTCATTTCACATAATAGTAAACTGTTTTCTTGTTAGCATCTGGAACTAACTAATAATATAAAGTAAATCTTTAATATCCCTTTTCAGTGAACTATTGACTGTTTTATATGGAGAAGTGGAGCAGTATCTATCCTCTCTCTCTTGCTGTCCAAAGACTCTCATCTTTTGTGTTGCCTTTTGTAAGACATGATGTACGTGAGGATGGGTCAGGTTGCAGCCCTGGAGGAAGGGGTGCAGGATGGGGGTGGGGGGGTGGGGAGTGGAGGTGGTGAGGGGAAACAGACCCCATATGGTCTTGAGGAGCTGGAATTTCTGGCAAATCTCCAGGATGCTGACCCAGAGCATTGAAAGGTTGAGCACTGGCACCGATCTGACTGATTCTGCCCAGCTGCTGACGTGCAGAGGAGTGCACATGGATATGAGGACAAAAATAGCTTGCTGTGGTCCACAGCGTGACGCAACTGTTCAGAATTTAAATCACTGCCAATTTATTCTGTCCCACGTCAACTTTCTATGAAAGAACTGCCGTCACAACGTAGCAATACAGTTATTGGGCATAAAGGATGTTCAGTCAATTACATTTGATTTGTGCTATTACTGTCTTAAGTGGATGCTTTAGAGAGGAGGGGGATTTTAGATTTGCTATTCAAGACTGGTCGTGTGCAATATTTAAATAAAGAATGTTCAGAAAAGAGGTGACCCCAAGTCAAATTATGTGTGCCCTCCTCATCTTCCTGTGTAAAAAAAGGCAAACCATCTTGTTGTGCCCATTCATTAATTGAAGAGATTAGTGTGCTTAAGTGGTTTGCAGAGTAAAGGCCCCTACATTTCAAACAAAGACAGGAGAGAGGGAGATTTTCTAAATGAATATTACATGAAAGTGTTAAGAAATCAACCAGGAAGATACATTCTCCCTTTCCCCTGCTTTACCCTGTGACATACTGTATGTTCCTGCAGCATAAACACAAGGAACTGAACACCACAGTCTGCACTTTCTTAATCTGCTGTCCGATACATTTGACAGTATTAAGCTCATTAACAGCAGTACACATAATGTATGTCACTTATTATCGCCATAATTGTTAGGTAGATATGTAATGGACTCAACAGTGTATATACACAACTATTTTGGCCATCATCAGCACTGACCAAACCATCTTGATGTTATATCCTTTGTAAAGCTGCAACTAACAATTATTTACATTATGAATGAAACAGTTGATTATTTTCTCAATTAATCGATCAATCGTTTGGTCTATAAAACATCAGAAATAAGTAAAAAATGCCCATCACAATTTTCTAAAGCTCGAGGTTACATCTTCAGATATCTTGTTTTGTCTAACAGTCCAAAACCCAAAGGTATTTAATTTACTATAATGTAAGACAAGAAAAAAGCAGCACACTCTCACATTTGAGAAGCTGGAACCATCAAATGTTTGACATTTTGGCTTGAACACTGACTTAAATGATTAATCGATTATCAAAATAGTTTCTGATTAATTTTCTGTTGATCTACCATGCCTATTAGATTAGGTATGAATGTCTCACACTCTGGAGCTCTGATTATGTTAACCAATGCGCCTCATGCACACATGCACATTTGAATTATCTTCTGCAGAAGAAGGAGCCACACACATTTCTTCAGAAGGAGGTGGAGGAAAGTTAAATACAACATTTTGAGCCCAGCTTTGAGGAAACAATTTTGAAAGTGGAATGAAATTTACTGGATGCAACTCTGAAGCTGATGCAAAGCGTTTACATAAAGATATGACCTCAGCTCTCCCTCTACCTCTAGTACCCCAAGTGTTGTACTCCTGACTGAACCCATGGGCATCAGGTGTTACCAACAACCATCATCAATTTAGAGAAGGTGTCCTTAAAAATGTATTGACCTTGGCACCATGGGCTATGTTACGCTGTAGACAGCTTCCTGTGGTGTCCAGCTTCAAAATGTATCTAAATTCAAATCACTCTATTTTGTAAATGTAAGAAAACAGAAAGCGTTAATCACATTGCTTGTGGTAACCTACTTAAAAATAAAGAATGTGCCCTACATTAATGTCAAAATACATCATTCAATTTGATTTCTTATCTGTGTCTTTCCTCATTATAAAATCAAGTTGCATAAGCCGACAATATGCTGACAGGGTTATGTTATCTTGTAATATTATGTATTAACTTTCACTGGCCAGTGGCCAAATGCCAGAAATAAATCTCTACACATAAAACTGTACACATGATTTGCTCCTTGCCTGGTATACTTCATTCAGAGTAAGTCGTGTTAAATTAGACCATTTTTGATTTTGACAGGATGACAAGGTTTAGGTGGTGAACGCATCTCCTGTTATGTACTTCACTGATCCTGAGCTGCCAATCAAGGAGTACCTCATTTTTGCAGCACTTAAAAGCGTGGCAGCTGGGGTGGAGGAGGGTGTACATAAGCATAACAAATCTTTGTAGCATGCTGCACAGTCACAAGCAACAGACTTCACAGAGTGAGCAGCAGACTGGCTAAAAGTATCACCACTCTTTGAAAGGTCCACTCTGATGCAGAGTGTGTGTGTGTGATAGGAGGTGTGTTGTGAACGCTGCTGGGTGGGTCAATTTTGTTAAGTTTGCTGAGTGAATCTGCGTTGGTGTCTGTCATAATTACCAGCAGTATTGAATTTTAAGAAATGCTGTTCTTTATAAAACAGTGAATCACTACCTGGGTTTATAGGATATAAATGCAGGTGATTACTGCAGCCAGGCTTTCCAACTAACCATGAAATAACTAAACTGCGGGTAAAGTTATTAAATTTACAAAATGTACATATTATTTGCTAATACTCAAGATGTGAAGTTCTTGATTTTACATCTGAGTGACTCAAGTCTCAGTTAAGCCTGAAGGTATGGAAATGGAGAGCAACACAGCTGGTTTCCCCTATGGAGAATAAGAGAGTATGCGCTGCCTGTTGAACCCACAAACAACAAGCCTTAAGCAAAGCAACACACACACACAAACACACACACACACATGCACAGCACACACACACTCAAACAGAATACTTTCATATAAACACTTGCACATGTGCATGCGTATGCACACAGTAAACTTTGAAATTGCCTTTCTAAAAATAGACATGCAGTAATACTTACTGTACCCTCAACCATAGCAAATGCTATCTACAGTAAAAAAAACAAACACATTTGGAGACAGAATGGGTTTCCTGATAGCTTCATGAAAGCAAGATACTGGTGTGCTATTCCTTCCCTCATTCAATATTAAAGTAGCATGGCATGCTTTCTAGAGCACACATAATGATGTTGTAATGGCTCTAAAGAAAAACAGAACATGGCTGGCTGTAGACGTTACCGCTAAAGTACAAAATGATCGTACCACTCTGAACGTGTGTTCACGTTGTTTCTGCTCCACAGAAAACATTATAAGACATTTTTGTTCTACTGATACTACTTATAGATTTTAAAACAGCGTATGTTACAAATTGCCACTTTGTCACGTAAAGGTTAAAATCTCATACATCTGAAGTTAAATTGTACATGCTATCTCATCTAAAATTAAATAAAACAGATGAAAAGAAGTTCAAAGGCACGTTGCAGGGGTTCATCAGTCTTACAAGAGTTAATTTGTTTGTGATTTAAATTGTATGATTCTGCCAATAAGGCATCTAACAGTCATATACTGTATATACTGTATGAATGCACAGAAACACCATATACTGCTTAATTATCTGTTTATTATTTCTGTTGTTGTTAGATGTCTTTGAGATGAGATGTTTTCCTTTTTTTTCTAAATTAGATATAATTATGTCTTAATTATGACTGTATGACAAGTATTGGGATGGCGAGGGTGTGCTGAATTTTATATTTTATTTTATAAAAAACTAAGGTTCTCCCCATCGTTACGAATATTTTCTTTGGACACTGTCTTCACTTCTCTGCAATCTGCAATACCTTCCCCCCTTCCCCTTATAATGTCAAAATAATATTTATTTATGGAAAATATAACAAAATGGTGGGGACCAGGTGACAGCTCTGTGCTGAAGGGTAAAGGTAGTAATTTTTGTACAGTCCCCAAATTTAATCTGTTAATGACCAGAGTAGCTCTTTTCTCATCTACTCCCCTTCTAAATTATGTAGCTACACGTTTAAATAGCTTAACTATCATTTTATGTTTCCTTAGGTATTTTTTAAAGGAAGGCATGCCTTCCTTTATATTTCGTAACCTTTAACCCCAGTGTACAGTGGTAAATTCTATAGCCTTTCAGATTCTCAAAGCTGGTAAGTAAGAAAGCTTTTGCAGACAGAGACCCTGACCTTGGGAGCAACTCACTGAGGAAATATGAATAGAAAACACTACAGTATATTCTTTAAATTAATTTGACAACTCATTTGGGCTGCTACAGTACCAAAGCATTGTTTGGTAGAATTCAGCACTTTCTGATTATGTGTTTATCATCATATTCAAAATGCACAGTACTTTTTTATTATATAATATTCTATTGAAGAATCTGACACTGAAGTGTGGTACCTCTTGTGTTGTTTTAACATGTAAAAGCTCTGCACTTAACCTTTGCCATATTAAAGGAAACCCTGCTGTTGACACTTCATTTCAGAGGTGTATTCATAATCTTTTGTTCGACTCATTTCTGTGCTCTGTGAACAGACTGGACCGTGGGGCACAGAAGCGGGAAAGCTATTAAGTGGCACAAACTCTGGGGCTGTTTAGTTTTGCCTGGGGAATCATTCATTAAATGTCTGATCTTTGCCTTGTAGTTTCTTCTTCTTTGCTTCCAGGCCAGCTCTGAATAGTGATGAATAGCAACAGAATGGCAATCTGTGCCCAAGAGTGGCCTTGCACACATGCATGTGACAAAGACATTAATGTACTCCCATGTCTGTTTTTGCTCTCCAAGATTATTCATCAGGAACATCTTGTGAAGCACCATAATGACTTTTATTCTCGGTCATAGTCAGATCTCTTGAGTGACACGGGCAGTAATTTGTTATTATCTGGAATAAGTGGGGTAGAATGATAAGGATGACAAGTATAACAGGGGCTCTGCGCGGTTTTACTCCACTGCCTTTATTGCTTTTAGCAGATTTTCTTCAGGGCAGGACCAGCTAAAGAGTGCATTGTGTGCTGGTATTCTAGGATTGCCTGAGAAGAACAGTTAGCAACATGTACACGCTGAGAATAGACTAATGCACATACGCTCTTTTCAGGAAAAGAAAGGATTCATGCCACATTGTGCTCTTTCAGTATGGAGATGCATCAAGTCATGTAAAGCACATACTGTACAGTATTCCTTTTTAGCACTAATGTTCAGTATCTCTGAATATTTAAAATTGGAACGACTTAATAAACTAGTGCCAACATGATGATCTATGGACCCTTTGTTAACAAAATAATTGTTTTTTCAGTGTGTAGTGTAACCACCAAGTCTACTGGAATTCGCACAATAGTGCACTTACAAAGGCCGCACAGAGGTTGCTTCGTGTGAAACGCTTCCTCTGATATTCACATGAGTGATCGTTGAAGGCATCTGGGAAGGCATATGGTGCAATGAAGCACTGATTTTGCAGTGACACTCCCCTTAGTTCCCCTTAGTTCCAAAATAAAGACCCTACCAAGGAGCAGCTGCAGAACATCTCCAGCACCACTGCAAGGATTCAATTAAGACCTACAGCGGAGCAAAATCTCACCAACAGCTCCAGCATTAATTTAAAATTAGTCCTGTCATCAGTGCCATCATTAGACCTGAATTCAAACTGTGATTCTGAGGCTCGCAATGGAAGTACATGAAGCATCACATGGTTCACTCTGGGCATTATACAGCCTGTCTAATTGATATCATTGGAAAATCAACATTTTACCCTTAATAAAAATGCCACAGTTTTCTGGTTATTTCAGTATTTTAGTTGTATGCACGCTTTACTCTTACTACACTTGTTTTCAGTTCATATTATTTGCCAGTGGCCATATATTATAAAATTTAAATAGATACACATGTCAGTTTGCTGAGATTGACTCGGCCACAGTCAGGTTATGTGGATAGCTTTAAAGGCAGGCTTTACTGTGTAAAGGACAAAAGGTATAAGCCCTCCATAAAGAGAAGCTTGCAGTTTAATTGATGGGATCAGAGGAGACTTAGAGGACTGTGAGATGTAAAAGCCTGGAATTGCTGCATCCCTGGTGAGCACCCTTAAGGCCTTAGAGTTATTTGCAGAGGTTGTCAAGATGACAGAATGCTGTAAAATCCTCGTGTTTAAGTTTATTATTATGCCTAAACCAGTCAAGATATGAATTTTGTAGAACTGAGTGCCTGCAATATGTCAGAAATCCAAGCATGAGATGGGGAACACACCCTACATTTACTGGTACGTGATGCATATCTGGGACATGATCTGACATGAAAAATGGCACAAGTTACCTCGCCCCGTTCAACTCACGAAGCTCAGTGTGCACAGGGGAGAGGGAGTGTCGGGCCCATGGGGCTGCACTGTACATATGTTAACACAGGAACCTGCGAGACCGCAAACCGGGGAAGACACAGTGTGCAGAGTGCCCTCACACTGGGAGTGTGTTCAAGCAGTTTACAGGGGCACGTCCCAGCCACTCAACTGAATGTGCAGCAAAGAGATACTGTAGACTTTCCTCTGTACTCGTTCCCACTATGTTCATTATTTAGAGCAAGTGGTCAGCGCATCAACCTCCTGCACACTTGCTCTTGTTCATTCATATATTCAACACTGATAAATGTTAAGAATCAATTTGGCTCTGCAGACACGATTCCTGCAACTGTTCATTAATCCGCTCATGAATATGGAATCATTCAGACCTCATTGGCTCTTTTTACAGTGATGTGGGTAGCGAAGCTTTGGAAAATCTCTCCCGACTACAGTGAGCCTCACTTTCCAGGTGAGAGCACTTTATTCTCCTTGCTTCCCTCTGCAGTAGGCCCACTCAATAAATCACAGTGCAACGCTCCGCCTTTACTCTGCAGCCGCTTAGACACCAATGTCAGTGGCTGTGAGGATAAATTGTCATGACTCAGCAAACTCTTGGCTAAAAGAGGTCTGCTTTTGCTTTCTATTTCAAGAATTCAAAAACAAATATGTAAAATATGTCAAAGTTAAATTTGAAATAGCAATTGACAGCACATGGACATTTTGACCACCTGCAATATGAGTGATGATTAATGTAATTGCCTCCTTTGAATGAATTGAATAATTTAAGAGGGAAAATGAACAGACATCATCTATAATACAAAGAGTAGAAAGTAACTTGAGATACAAGCATGTACAGGTATTGTTGTCTGTGAGAGATCTGTTCAAAAACCTGGTGTAACATTTCATGGTTCAATTTACAGTGTACTTTGTAGAAGAAAAATCCTAATATGGGCATTGCAAAAGCATTTTATGTAACATTGTTCCATGCTCAGACATAAATAACCACACATCACATGAATCAAAAACTGATTCTATTAACCATAAATGCATTATAGGTTGACACCATGAATGAGAACAACCTGTGCACTGCAGTTCTTTTCCCCTGTTTCCTCAATCAGCACTTATAGAATGGATAGGGTAACAAGCTAAGTGTCTGCACTAAAGGCATTATTCAGTGTCTTCATATTGATGGGTCTTGCCAGAGTTGATTCATTAAAGGGTTTGAGTAGAGCTGGTAATGCACTTTGGGGTCTGATGAAGCTACAGTGTCAACACTGAAGCCAAGCAGTAGGTTCAAGTCTTTGCATTGTGCATTCTGCAGTGCAATGGAGAATGTTTACAGAAATTACCTTACATCTTCATAGAGACGTCTTGCAAATGTACAATAATTCTCTAAGAACATAATGATATTATCTAATTTACTGAACACTATGAATTACACTCCCCTCCAAAAGTATTGGAACAGTGAGGCCAATTCCTGTATTTTTGCTGTAGACTGAAAACATTTGGGTTTGACATCAAAAGATGAATATGAGACAAGAGATCAACATTTCAGCTTTTATTTCCAGGTATTTACATCTGGATCTGATACACAACTTAGAAGATAGCACCTTTTGTTTGAACCCACCCATTTTTCATGTGAGCAAAAGTATTGGAACATGTGACTGACAGGTGTGTTTTGTTGCCTTGGTGTGTCCTATTACATTGATTATTCAAACAATAAATAGCGCTGAATGTCTACGTTCAGTTTCAGATTTGGGTTTTGCCTGTGCAGACTGCATTTATAGTTAGAGGTGTAACCAACATGAAAACCAGAGAGC
>NTHP01000008.1:633691-659687 GCA_003416845.1 Oplegnathus fasciatus
AACTAAATATTAAGTCTTATTCACTTTAATCTATTTTAAGTCTATCTGTTCCAATACTTTTGCTCACCTAAAAATTTGGTGTTCCGTTACAAATAATGTTATCTTCTAAGTTGTGTATCAGATCCAGATGTAAATACCTGGAAATAAAAGCTGAAATGTTGATCTCTTGTCTCATATTCATCTTTTGATGTCAAACCCAAATGTTTTCAGTCTACAGCAAAAATACAGGAATTGGCCTCACTGTTCCAATACTTTTGGAGGGGAGTGTAAGTGCAAAGTGGACAGTACAGTAATAAAACTAAAATAGTTCTTGCTTAAATTACCTACAGTATCTGAGTCATCCAAGGATTGAAGTTGTTATTAAATTCTGAGCAGCAGCCAACTCATTGGCCAAAATTATTCACTCAGTTATTCAAGCAGAATTTATTCGGCTACTAAAACTTTGTGCTTATTATAGCACATTAACTTCATCCTCTTACTTTGTATTGTTGCACCATTAAATGTAGCTTATGTTCTGGTTTTTAGAAATTCTTATTAAGTGCTTGATATTAATTTAGTTAATTATTAGTTTAGTTAATTTAGTTCTCTTTCAGTCCAACTTGGTTACTGTGAGCTAAGACCAGTGTGAAATTAAGTCTCACCAAGCCCAATTTAAAACTACTGTTTGAACAACATTTTAACATTTTAAATGACCAGACTGATGTTTGGCTCAAGCAAAAGTTTAAAGGTATAACGAGCAGGCTTTTCCTAAAAAACAATGTACTGACTCATACAAAAATAATCCCTCTCAATCATCACTTATGGCCCACTAGAAGTGCGTGGTGGTGTCTGTATCTGCAAAGAACCTGCTCTCTGCCTGTATTTTCTTATTTTGCTGTGTTCAAGACGTTTCTGGGCATCAACGTTTGGGCAGTCATGTATAGCCCCCAGCCAATAACAACACGCAGGTTGTGGACTCTATAAAAGCAAATTCTACTCGTTATACCTTTAAGGTAATATAGTATCTACAGTTTATCTGAAATGCAAATAACTGACAGTAGAATATATTTATATGTATGATGTAGACCAAAATATGCTGAACCTGCAGCTCCATTGTTACGCCGATGACGCTCTAGTTTAATTTTGTACCTAAAGAATTCATGCACTGTTCAAATTTGGGTTTAATATAGTTCATCAAACTTTATGTCAGTTGAAACTTGTGCTGAATGCTGATTAAACTAAACTTTTGGTGTTTTCTAATTCTGGAAATAGGTCACTAAATCTTCCATCTATGACTATTTTCAGGGTAATGTAATTGAGTCTGTTCCACAGTACAAATATCTTGAACGATGATGGTCTGTCTTTTGAACTGCATATTTTGCAGCTCATCAAAAAGCTGCAGTTGGGTTTTTATTTTAGAAACAAGGACTCATTTTCTTTTTTAATCCAAAATGAGACTCGGCACTTTCTTGAATAGTAGAGATGTTTACACAAGCACTCATCTTCTCAGTGTCTTCATGTTTTTGACACTTTTTAAAAAGTATTTTCATACGTCAGTTTTCTGGTCGGCTTTACTGTGTTATTGCAATTGTATTGTATATTGTTCCTTGCTATATTTTGTTGAAATGAATGAATCATGGCAAAACAATAATTTGGGTGAAGCTCTAGACTAGAACATTTTCAATGACATATAAGCACAAAAGATTTATTGTTTTAAAATTTGAAAAGTCTTATATCCTAGTTTATGAGTGGAAATGCCACTAATGTGTCAACAGCAGTAGCAGGCAACAATACCATTACTATGAAATAAATGAGAGACGACAGGCTGTTCACTGTGATGGATTACCTATCTCAATTAACATGAACACAAACAAAGACAAATTCTCCTGGGGGCTCTCGGAAAGATGATTAAAATGAATTTGAAGGGGCAGGCCTACAACATACACTCCCTGCCTCAAAGTGTGAAGTTGCATGTAGCTGTGTGTGGATTTAAAAGACATCTGCTGAAAAAAGATCATCATTAACTAAACTTGAAGTTCAAATATCACTGCATACCAAATGTATATGTTAGTTAGTTAGTTATGTTAGTTATTTTTTACTTCCACATCTCCTAAGGGAGCTTTTGTGTTGCATGTTTTGCATTCAGTTTCTTTAGGTTCATTCATCAAGTCTCCCAGACATCACAGGCGTCATAAAAAACACAATGGGATGACATTCAACAAATTATGCGCAATAAATCAAGCAAATCTTCTCTCTTCAAAATAATATAAATAAAATATCAATTATAGGGAATTGATGCACCACATGTGCACCTGATTACAATATGTGGACATACAGTTAATATATATATCGTAGGTATTAAAGCAACGAATACAATAGCAACATTTATAATTCTCCATCAATCTTTAGTTACTTGGGTTATTTGAGTGCTCCACGTACATTGAGGCTAATGTCTCATCACTAATGCTGAGGCACAGAAGCAGTTTTCCCCTGTTTGCCTCCTTCTCTCATCTCTTTCTGATCTCGTTTTCCCTCAAGATGGTTTACTATCTAATAGGATTTGAGCGGTAGTGAGAAAGGGGGAACAGAAGACTGATATTTTGTGGCACACTTTGACCTTGGACACCCTATTAAATTGAACTGATTGCTCATAATCTTGGTCAGTGGTTTTAATGGTACAGATTTAGCACACTGGGTTGTTAAAGAAACCTGCAACTGTCAAAGGAATGAAATAAGCTGCTACTTTAGTTATCAACACAGCGACATCCACAGGCATAGGTAGGCTTTTTGTTCACCAGCATTTTGATTCACTCCTCTCTATATCGACCCTTTTCTACAGGGTCATGTGACAGTGATAAAAAAATTACCACATGTCGTGCAGCATCATTGAGCAGCTTGCACTCTAGTCTGCTTTACTGCAGCGGGATTTGCCAAAATCCACTAGCTGCATCAAGGGATGAGATGACTGCTGCAGATAGCGGGGCTGATGTCTTGGTGGGAAAGATCACGCACTTCTTCTTTTCCTGTTTATCATTCAGCTTCTTTAGTTAAACATAAGTTCTGGCATCTCCTCTCATCAGACGAAACATCTGTGCGCACCAGTTCACCATCGGATGTGTCGCCTTCTTTGTCACTTCCTTCAGTTCTGCATTTATCTTTGCTTGCTGTGCATGCTGTAGTTCCATTCCCTGTTTCAGATACTGTACACTGTATTTAAATTGACTGAGCCTTTAGTGAGGTGCACTCAACAAAACCTGCTTTACAGTCTTTACTAGCTCATTCGTGATACTTCTACTCTACTAGATTGCTCGATGTGAGCCCCCTCGTTGTCGGGAACATACGTTATGTTCTCTCCATGGAAACACTGCTTGATAAAAGTTGTCCAAGACAATCAAACGATGGCGCTCAACTGTCTGAGGGTATAGTTTGATCAAATCAGTCAACTATTTTCTTGACAGATAATAGTTGCATTAAGTTTCTATTTTGAATTTAATTGATATCACTTCATTTTTTTGCTCACTTTGTCATAATGTCTCCATTCCTCTTTAGCTTCCGTGTGGTTTATTTGACCTACAGTGGCAGAATTCTTTCTCAGTGATCTTTTTCTTGCATTTCTTTATTCTGCCATCCAGTGCCTGGCTTTGTGCTGGATTTTTGGTACATTTTCCAACATCTGTTTGTGCTGGCTGTGTTCCTGGACTTTGCCTTTCTCTCTCTGCCTCCAGAACTCCTCTGGGCTGGTCACCTGTCATGTTCCTCCTCCTGTTGATTATCTACTGTGTGGTATCCTTTATTTGCTGTGTCATTTGTACCACTGTCTCTTTGAAATATTTAAATTCCCAAGATAAGTTCCCTACTACATGTCTAAGTTTCTCAAAGTTATAACAGTTAAATTCACATCCCGCTCATGGACATTGATCTAATCTGCCTAATCTGAAACTGTCAGATGAGTTAAACTGGCAGAAGAGAATCCCACCTATGACACAATTTTAAATTAAATGGTGCTCATGGCAAGTTCATTTGCACTTATTAAAAATGTCTTCTGATACTGGGTTTTGAAGGTACACACAGAGATAGCACAGTAAGACAAACTGAACATATAACTTGTAGTTTTGTGCACTTCACTAAAACTTTTGTTCCCTCCGTTTATAAGAATAATTTCCTGTCTCATACATAGTTTAAAAGCTGATAAACTATCTTGCTGGTGGTGCTTAATGCCTCCTACAGAAACTCAGGCACAGGCAACACCAGGGATGGAAGCTTGAAAAAATAATAAAGTCATACGCAATGAATGAGTAACCTATCTATACTGTGCAGGGGAGTCATCTTTATCAAACACAGAAAAACTACAGGCATATTATGGTCAGATTATGCTACAACACATCACATGTAGGCCTATTACTCAATGCCTCTTTGAAGGCCTTGAATACCTATTTTCCCAATCAGCTTCTTGAATCAAAGTGTGATGGTAGTTGTGGGGTTGTTTGCTTATGGTGGCTGGTCACTGTCAATCAAATGTAATGTAAAACAGGTTTTCAGGGGACTTAAATCAGAGGCATTTCTAGGAGTTGGCAAGGTCTGGGGCGCCAAATTTGTTTTGGGTGGCCCCTGCTGTTCTGCCTGGAACACTACTGCCTAAATTTTATTTAATTTTACTGCATTGTATGACTAATGCAAACATTACATTCAATTTGAAATTTAATTTTTAATAGTAATGTTAATTGCTCTGGACAAAATAGACACCTGCAGGGCAGCTGAGAATTCTCAAACCCATTGCACCAGCACTTTACTTTTTTATTCTGTTTTTACATTTTTATTTGTCTGCAGTAATGTTTGGCACTTTGTGTTGTAAAATAAACCAGCGCTCTGATGGCAGTGGATTGAATTGAAACACTTTATTTGTAGCTACAACCATTTAGGGAATATCAGGTGTTTTGATCACCTCGCTTTTCTCCAAATTGTATACAGATGTTCAGAAAAGAGGAAAAAAAGAAACATACATGGTGTTTCTTTGTCGGACAGATTCAGGCAAGTGCAAACAAAAAAGACAATATCTTTGGTTCTGCTCCAGCGATTTTGATACTTTTTTTTAAACTGTCCATCCTGAGTCTGAAAATGTTATAGGAGTGCAATGCTAAATCGGTGGATTACTCTTTCAATCGTATTTGTGTGTGCATGTCACATTGTACATGATTTGGTTAGTGTGTTTGGTCTCTACTAAGGTAGAGGAAACTGTGCAGAGAACTGTAGCGTGCTAAATCAAGATGTTGAAAGGCAGCCAGAAATATGATAGACTAATATATTTTATGTCTTTGTGCTATTGAGGTCAAAGTAGAGCTAAGAACAAAAAACTACCACAGAGGAATAGACAGTACTGGAAATGTGTTCATGGGAAAGATTAAAGGTTCTGTATCAGGTCTGTGGACCTAACGTGGCCCATGGCTGCTCTAACACCACACTTCACAACAGCCTCTCAGCGCTGCAGCTGCCTCTTCTCCACCAGGATTAGCGGTTTTGGAAGCACCACTAACAGTCCCTACAATGTAAACCTCTCAGAGCTTGCATGAATAGCGCCGGCGCTCGATATTACTCCACGGTTGCATTAGTAAAGTATGATAATAAATGAAACATTCTCCTGAACACCCCATTAGTAAACCTTATCTTTTCACAGCCTCCTACAGCCACCAGCTATCACAAAAGCCCACAAGCTGTCCGAGGCAGAAAAGCCTCTCTTCTTATTTCTCTGTCTCCTCATTTGTCTCTCTCTCCCCTCCTTTTCACTTTAGCTCTCATTTATTCATTGACTATTTTACAGTACTACAGTGTGAGTGTATACAGTACCTTACTCTAAAAACCCAATACATCTAATCCAGACACATTTGAGTTAAGATAGGTATAATAAATACAAAGTCTACAAAGTAGTACTGGTGATTACAGTAGTGCTTGTTCATCTAAATGAAATGTTTTCTTGGATTAGTCATATTCCCAAGCTAATTCTTTGTGCTGCTTTTGATTTTCTGGATTGTTACTTGTCGTTGGCACTGGGCTCTCTGCTTTTGTGACCTACTCATGCCTTATTGGGGTTCTTTCAGTGTCATTGCCCTTTAAAGTCTGCTCTCCGCCCTGAAGTCAGGCTCCAGGAAGGATAAGATTGGGAGGTATCCAAGACATCCGTTTTTATGGTTTCTCTTTTGGTACATTCAGACATACAGTACTTATTGTATGTCTGATCAGTTAAGTATACTGCACTTACTGTACTTATGCCCCGTTCAATAACGAAAGACTAAACAAAACAATCTTTTACCTGGCAACTGAGGGGCAATATCAACCCACTTTTAATAAATGGCTTTTTTAATGACCACATTTTTTGTAAAATGTAAAATTTTCAGGACTATGGCAGATCATATGGTATTACCACATGGCAGCTTACTATCTAAAAATCCTTACCTTCCTATGACAAACATTCCCTCAGTTTCTAACAATAACTACAATCCAGACACTGAATATTTTTACATACTTTTCACACTGTTTTTCACACTATTGTATCACCTGAAACTCAGTATACTTCCCATGATGCAATAGTAAGATTATCAGTATAGACTGTTCAAAGAATGTGTGACCAATTATCATTTAGAACAAAATGCTCAATGGAGAGTTGGTTTTAATCAGAGATGAACACACTGTGAATGAATCTGGCTTCACTGACAGTCCATTTGAGCTCTGACCACCTGGACAGACCTGACAGGGCCAATCACAGACCTGCCTGGGTGGGATTTATGTTGTGTTTTAAAATAGATAGTGTGTTTCAGGTCAAAGTTGAACAGTCAAGTGGCATGTTCAGGCTACTCTGGCTATAAATGTTGTTGTTTGTTTTTTTTAAACCAGTGCACTTAAAAGTAGAATTTAAAAGGTATTTTGTCTTTGCTCCTGGGAAATCCAAATGTTTTCCCGTACTACATTATTTATGAAACCTGAAAGTCAAGGCAGAGATTGTGTTCACCTAAGTGTGATTTGCAGCACATTGCTCATGCCTCCTTGCCATATGTCATTCCACCTGGCTGCACACCAGCCACCTAAAAGCCTGTGTGCTTACATCATCGTTCTACTGAGAAGAGATGTTTGGCAAAATGTCCTCCATTTTCCCATGTCTCCATTTTTCAGGTGGTATCAAAGCTGTGGTTGCTTGCTTTCAGTGGTTGGTTGAAAGTGTTATGACGACTAATGCAGGATCACTGAAGCAATAAAAACATGATGTAATGAACTTTCTTGCCTCCCTTGGGGGTTGTAAAGAATCCACTGTTCAATTTAAAGTATGATACTGTATAACCTCAATTATAGCAATGTTACATGAGAGAGTAATCTGTAAAAGGGTGATCTTTAAAACTTTAACAAACATTAATACCAATAAAAATACTCTTGAGTAAAATATTGCATTATTTGCCAAGAAAGGCCTATATGTAGACATGCACAAATTCTGAATGGGGAAAACTTGTGGGTTGATGAAAATGGTTTTTTAGGTACCGACCAGAGACCAAAGTTGATGCTAGCAACTAGAATTTTGTTTTCATGTAACTTTCATACTGCTTAACTCAGCACACACTATTTCCTGTGTATTCTCTTTACACAAATTAGCCATCGTGCTACAATGAGATTGGGTATATGTTGGTTTAGCACAAAGATTGAAGGCAAGGAAGAAAAGAGCCGGCTAGCTCCGTCATAAGTTAAAGACAAATACTCCTTTCAACAACTCCAACAATGTTTTTTTTTATTTCATGTCTTGTTGAATTAATGAAAAAATCAAAGCATAAACAACACTCCATGGTGTTAGAAATAGTCACAGTATGTGGGTGGAATTATTTTTTGACAACCACTGACTCATCTGCCCAGCATTTACAGCTACAGCAGGTGTTTCCAGGTGCAATTGGTAACATTTAAAAACAAGGTACTGCCACGGGTTGCAGGTGTCTTGCAGAAACTAGGTTTGAAATCACTTGTCTCGCACTGCCCTGTGGATCCCTTTGTAAGGCTGTCTTTCCTGAGTGTTGTCCTGCACAGTGGGGCTCAGGATAGATGGAGAGTGGCGGACCATCCCTGCTGACCTGTTACACAAGGGTTAAACAATGAGGGTTGAATTGGGCCAACTTCAGAGATAATTACGTTGCTGTGTCAGTGTCAGGGCAGAGGATGCAGTAATTGCACTTTACCACACAAGCCTACTGTAAGAGAAGCGGTGTTGCCGCCCATGGGAAGCAGCTCCCGTAGGGCTGATTTGGATCATCCTGAATGGCTGAGCATATGCAAATTTCACTGAGCAGAGATTCAGAGATAAGTGGCAAAGAGCCCCATTAAAGGGCTCTGACTGTGGTTGTAACACTAGAGTTACGCTTTGTAACTATCGTCACCATGGCAATGTTTAATCGGTCTGCTCAATCTATAGAGTTGTACTTAATGGATGCTTTAGAACAATAAATCCACAAGGGCTGTCAAAGCCAGCAGGATGCATGCTTCCACAAATGGCTTGCTTCCCTAATGACCGCTAATTTGGTGGCTTTCATTTCATGATGTCTCATTCGTGCAATCAGTAAATAAGCCTGAAATTTACCAACTAAGCTAATGATGAGCGCTAAATATCCCCTTGAACATTTAGTATTATTGGTGTTTGCTTTAGATCATGACTGTGAGTGTTAAGGATGAAAGACAACATGTCAACACAATGGAATGGACTTAAAGTCTGTAGCATCTTAATCACATTATAAACAGTGTTACCAAGGTGGGTCGTATTCGGTTCAGTCCAGTTTGTCAGCATTTGTCAGGTGAATTGCGGCAATCAGCACTTTCAAATGTTACTTTAAAAGCAGGGAACCATATTGTGAACTGTTATTTTGTTATTTAATCCACTGAGTGGACAAAATAACATCTTTCGATATAATAAACAACACTAAAAAAGCTGGGCTGAAAATGAAAAAGAAATCACTGCCATTGTTTGGAGTTGAACAGCATTTGTGTCACAGTATGACTGTGCTATTGGATCACCCTCTGTTTACTATAAAGGGTTAGTCAAATACCATTAAATGGTTTGCAACCTGTATGTTATAAGTAGTGTATTATTAAAATGGCGTGGTGGTCTCTACTTGATATTTCCAAGTCAACAACTGTGTTTGCTGATGATTTAATTCAGATCCCTTCTCCTCCGCTGAATCACACAAGAGTTGTTAAGTAGAAGGCTGCAGATATGAACTCAATTACTATAGTCTCATTTAATATGTACGCATATTATTGTTTCAATAAATCTATTTTTTTTATTTAAGATCATTTACCATTAGGAGTCAGTGATTAAATTTCCTACCATGGCTATTGTGATAGAATACCAATATCATTCAAGGTACGTCATGACATTGATGAGGGGCTGCAACTATTGATTATTGTCATTATCAATTAATCTGCTGATTTTTGGCCCGAATTGTCAAATAATAGTAAAAAATAATTTCCAGAGCCCAAGGTGGTGTCTTCCAACTCCTTGTTTTATCAGGCAAACAGTCCAAAGCCCAAAGATATTAAGTTTACTATCACATATGACAAATAAAAGCATCAAATCCTCACATTTTTGTAAATCTGGAACTCGAGAATGTTGCTTGAAAAATGACTGAAATGATTCATCGATTGTGAAAATAGTTGCAGATTAATTTTATGTCCATCATCAGGAAAATCTTCTAAATTAGATATTGCTTTATATAAAACAGCCTTCACTGATTTGTAACATTTCCTGCAATGGAAACAACCAGAGATATGCAGGAATAGCTGTCTTGGTAGAAATAATAAATCAAAGTCTGACAAAATCTCTGTTGCCTCACGGTATATCTTCATGTCATCCCAACCAGTGTAACATGGCTGTTGAAACTTATGTTTAACGGTGCCTCCCTCACAGGCCAACACAGCCTAAACTAAAACTGAAACCATGGTGCAGTGTGGGATTGTACTGAATGACGGCACAAATTGTCAGAACACTTGTTTCTCTGTGCTAGTTTTAAAACAAAGAAGCCTTCTCTACAAACCAACGGAAGACAAAACATCCCCCGGACCAAACAGGCAACATACTCAGAGGAATATTGAACAAGAAACAGTGTTTCAAAAATGGAACGTTTTCACACCAGGCAGACGCAGACTTCGGCTTCTTTGAGGAAGAAAAGAACTGACTGTCAGCTCAGTGAGTTTAACAGCTGATCTGTAGGAAGAGGTCTGTCTTCTCCAAGAGAACTGAGCAACACTTTCCTTCTGTCTGTCTTTCCTTTTACATGAACCTGTTAAACTGCCAAGATGTAAGGCTGCACGTGATTGGTGTAAGTCACTTGACTTTTTCTCATCACCTGACACACGTCCATCACTGTAATGTATTGAGGGAGCTCAGGGGAGATAGGACATGCAGGGTGTCCTGTGCTTAGAGTTGTGATTGACTCATGCCTCAGTGCTTCAGTCTGTCAGGGGATGAAAAAGAAACCTACTTTTGTCTGACAGTTTGCTGCTTTTCCCCCCTCGGCCCTTCTTCCTCAGCTTTGTCAACTCCGTGTGCTGTCGTGGGCCCAAGCAAGCATCAGAGGACAAACATGTTATCTCTGTATGCAGGTCGTAGCTTAACATGTAGAAGTTTAAAATCCTGTAGAATTAGACTGCAACAAATGAAGGGGAATAAGTTCCCTCTGAGCCTCAGAGGAGGTGTGCTGCTTAATGTGACTGATAACCATAAAAGATTCTAAGTAATGTCACCAAGCCCAAAAGATTTGGTTCACCTCATTCTGTATATATTTAGTAGAGTTAAATGACTGGAGTAGAATTAGCAGAACCACACGTACCTCTCTCATTACTTTTCCTATATAGGTAACATGTAGCATTATGCAATTACAGTTTTTTTTACACTCTCTGTGTTAACACAGCTTATGAACAAATAAGACTAAAATGGTGGTTGTACTTGTATGACCTTGTAGATGACAGACACCATATACCTGCTACATAAAGCTTTTATTTTACCTGCAGAAGTCAGGAAGCTCGAGAGAATCATATCCTTGGATTCCCATTACTTTCAATGCTATCACATAGTATATATAGTGTAGTGCGAGTGGACAAGTCAGAGTTTTTAGGTTATTTGCCACCTCAGAGACAGACTACAATTTGTCCACCTGCAGAGCACAGGGTTGGTCGAGCTGCAGAGAACCTCAAGCACTCCAGGGGACTATGCCGTCACCTTCTTTGTACACCTGCCAAACTACTCTGACTTCAGACTTCACTCAGGCAACTTCTTCACAAGTTCTTTGAGGAATCCTATAGTGTGGGACACTCAGGAGGCTGAGAATACAATAAGATTCTGGAGGAAAGTTTCATCAGGTGTAACTCTACCTCAGTAAGAGTAGTTAGCAAGTGCCCCAAAATTACATTTGTTTATGTTCAAGTGACAAAGCCCTCTATCAACTGTAAGAATTCTGACTCTATTAGAGAGCGACAAAGTCCATGTAGGGAGGAGGTCCTGGATCAAGTGGTTATTATTATTACCATGACGAAAAAGGTCCCCTAACCTTAACAAAGTAGTTATTTTAACCCAAACTACAATGTTTCCCTAACCCTGATCCAGCTGGTTTTATGCCTAAACTTAACCAAACCTTAACCATAGTAGTGTAAGATCAGAAAACAGTTTTATTTTTGAAAACCACTGTGTTTACACAGTGTGAGGAGGTGGAAATGGAAAAGTCAATGCACCTAACAGACTATTAAACATTCTCTCAGTCAGTGGTGGTCAGTGCCCACTGTCTGAGGTGGGAATCTGTGGAGGCAGGCAGGATAAACAAACTGTGAGAGAGAGTGGCTGAGTTGTTGGGCTGAGGCTGGCCAGCCTGGAGGCAGCAGCAGAGAGGAGGCTGAGGTCTAAACTGCATCTTAGACAACACCTGGTGAGCTTATGCTGCTACAGAGCACCTTCAGCCTCTGGCTCAGAACCCCAAGGTGCTATACAGAACTCTTTGGGGGCTCAGCAACCATCAGTCTTTATAGTGGTGCTTTATTTTATTGCTTGGCTCTTTTTCTAACTTTGGGTGAAAGTTCTGAATGTAAAGAAATCCCAAGCTGTTCAAGATCATGAAGACACGATACAGAGATTGAGCTCTGCTTTGTTGTGGATTTTCTCTCTAATCCTCTGCACAAGGCTGTAAGACACAGTAAAAGGGATTTACCACAGAATTTCAGTGTTGCATTTTATTCTAACTAAGATTGTAGAAATTCATTTGTATCATTCAGAGCCAAAAAGTAGGACTTTCTGCCCATCCCCAATTATGTGCTCATAAAATACAGTTAGGAAAGATCCAGAAAAGACCAATCTGCTAAAGCAAAAGTTTAACATTTCGGGAAATACACATATTTGGTTCCTGGCGGAGAGTTAGATGAGAAGATTGATACTGCTCATATTGTCGCTTTTCCACTGGTTTTAGTACGTATTAAAGAAACTAGATATTTAGCATTACAGTAGCACTATTTAGGAGCTAGTAACATTTGAGCATCTTGGTGTTTTCTTTTGCAGTGGGTCTGTACTATAAAATCCTCTCTAGACAGTTGGCTCATACACTGGCCCTTAGAGTGAGCCTGGACATATTAGATCTGTGATGGCACTAAAGAAATGGTGTCAACCTCAGGGTGGGATGTGCCCAAGGCGGCATTGACTATCAGCTGATAATGATAGCCACCGAGTCCTCGAGTCCTTTTCTCCACCAGTATCACTCGATCCTACTGAAGTTCAAACATGGAGAGCATATTCAGAGCATCGCAAATAATGGATTAGGGGGATTAGAGGCAAGCAAACATGAAAAGAATCATATGTTTTGAATTTCCTTGTGACCTAGATGCATGCTCGCACGAAGGGAGAGATAAAGCCCAGCGTGCCGGTACGTATGTGACGTGACACAAAGTGAGAAAGAAGGGGTGCTGGACTGAGTGCTTTTATGTCCATGTTTTTGATGTGTATGTGGAAGAAATCAATTTACGTAAGATAATTGTTCATTTCCGAGGGGAGAGGAGGAGGCAATGAAAGGCAATGAAAGATTGCGCCTACATCACTGTACACAAATGGCACTAATGACAATAATCATCTCCAAATGAATCCAATTATGGAACTGTTATTCTCACACCTCACAAGTCTTCATATCTTCATATGGGCACAGTTATTCAGCCAGCGAAAGCCGATAAAAAGTTGTTGACCACATCACACCTTTCTAATAAACTCATATCTGTCCCAACAGTTTGACAGTTAAATAAAAACAGATGACAGCTGTCCAGGAAAGCTCAACCTGGGAGGTTGTGAAGTCGATGGGATTACCCACAGGATTAGGAGCTATAAGCACAATAACAAAATGGCTTGACGAGGACACAATTACTCTGCCATGTTTGAGACGAGCTGATAAAGGCTCGCAATGTGGATGTGAGGGCTTGAGTCACTGTCACATTTGAGAATGGGCTCCTGCTGCCTGCTGACTTGTAGGTGGAACCCCAACTCAAAATATGATTTAACCCAACATCAAATAATAGTACTCACTAAAAATGTGATGCAAAACTGGATTTACTTTACAGTACTAATGGGTTGTTTTGACCCAGTGTTAGTGTTTTATATCACAGTTGGATTATTTACTCAAATGAAATTATGGTTATCTTGACCTAGTGTTGGGCACAAGCACAAGGTTTACCTTAAAACTGTCATAAATGTATTGTTAGTTGTACAAAATGATGTGCATGACATTCAAAACTGCAAAGGATTCACACATTATTAACAATCAGTAAAAAATAGTGACATATAAGTTTGAAAAGAGACTGCTTGTAACCATACCATATGTTAGTTTGATGAATAACCCAACAGTAATATAAAGAATAACACTACAGTAATAGTGGGGCTTGTCTAGGCTGGTTTTCTACTCATGGGTAGTGGGGTGGTTAACCCATTATTGCGTTGGTGCTATATTCACCCAAAATGGGTCAATTTTGACTCAGTAATTTTTAGTGTGTAAGTTCCAGACCATCCATGAGACATTTTACTGAGTTAACATTAATCTTTGAAGCTACCTGAATTAAAAAATCAGCCTGTTTCCGCAGATGAAATTGTATTAAGAGTTTTATGAGAACACCACAAAGTCACAGCTTATTTCTTCTGGTGTTAAAAACCCCTATCAGTATTTGTAAAATTGAAATCCCTCAGAAGAAACCTAAAAATATATTTTCCCAGTATCTACTTAACCCAACATATTGAAAAGTCTGCACACCATTTAGACTGTAATCAGCCCTCTGCTGAAATTATATTAGATTCCAGACTCCCATCCATGAGACTCTCATCAACTTAACATTAGGCTTGAAGCTGTGCAAATTATAGAAAGCGTTCGTTTAAGGACCGGCCTCTCTTCCCTGATGAAACCTTTTGTGATGGTTTAGGGAACACCACAAAGTCACATATCATTTTCTTTGGAATTAGAAAGTCCAATCAGAATCTATAAAGATGAAAAACTCCCTCTCAAAGCCAGAGAACCAATACTTAACCGCAGTGTCATATTGATGCACGGCCTAGAGCTCTTCCATTGATAATGAATAGGAAATGACTCATAAATAGTTTGTCTGAACTACAGCTCAAGGAGCTTTACATTATTCTACTAGTAAGAAAAGAGAAAATTGATCCGTGTGCTAAGAATAGAATATTCTCTGTTCTGCCACGGTCACTTTTTCTATCTTTTAATCAATTTCTTTCTCTTTGAAGCTGTATATTAGAGAAACATACTGTGCATTAGATTAGAGGTCAGGAAAATCTCTTTTGCTGGCTCGCATTAATAATAAAAACGTCAGCGGGTCAAAGTCCTCTAAAGCAGGAATAATGTTTTAAAGCTGCACTCTGATCTTTGGCAGTCTCAAACAGAGATATCTGTTTTAATATTTGAAACTCACCATGTGTGTGAGTGTTAATTGGAGGAAAGTCTAAAGTCTGCAGCACAAATCTAGAAGCAATGAGTTAAATGTGTTTTGCTGTGGTGCTGATACAGAGGTTAGGGCAGGCTCGGAATGGCAATCTGGCAACTCAGGCAAACGCCAGATTGGTCGGCCCACCAGCAAATTTCCCACATTTTTTTTCCCACACAAAAAAAAATAGACTTGCCAGCTGCAGTCCACTTGATGTTGGAACAACCCATCTCACTGGGGGTTACACGGTCCCAAGTAGGCTACCTATAGGCAGGTGCAGGAAGTGCTACCGTCGTCACCTCCCCCCACCCCTTTAAACGGATCTGTCCATCCATGTAAGTTCAGAGGGCAAGTGGGAAATAATCAATTCGTAATCAAATAAAGACGGAGAGTGAAGAAAATACAAATGAAATGGATAAAGGTCCCAAAAAGAGAAAAGGTCAGAGAGAAAAAGTAAAAAAATCTCGAGACTGATGCTGCAAAATGTTTTTTTTCAAAATGTTTTTTTCCGACCCTGGGTTATGGAGTTATTATCGTCAAGTTTGTTGAGATTTCATTTGATCATTTCCTTTGTGCTGAGTTAATTTCCTGCCAACAACTGTACTCGACATGTGTGGCTGTTAAAAGTTTTTAATTCATTCTTCATACAGAGTCAGTGGTAAGTTGTGGTGTGGTTAGCTTACATTCATGTCAGTTCCCATAGATTTTAATAGCGTCAACTGTTTATGGTGGTAAAAAGAATCGATATTCATCCATAGAAACTTCCCAAAGCACAATGCAGTATTTTCCACTTCTCCACTGTCCCTCAGAAGAAAAAACAACAGTGTCAATTGGTTCAGCAAATGACCAGTAACAACATCTGCTTGTGACAAAGAGCTGCTGTAAGAGTTATGACTCTTGTCCATCAGGAGCTAAAGAGGAAGTATATAAATGTTCTATCCAAACGTCATGCAAATTATAACCAAATCTCCAGAAAATCTGCCAAAGACTATGTGATTTAATGAATGTTTCCATCCACTACTGTTGGGCGTATCAAGATAAAAAGTTGGTGGCAGAAGAAGAGGGGGCAGAAATGTGGCATTTCTGTTTGTTTCATGTATGACCTGGAGGAAGGTTACAGTCTCCTCATCGCTCCACACATATCTGATGTTTTTGTCTGCCGCTGTTTTTCGTTTCTTCACTGTAACAAAAGCTTGAGTGACGAAATCAAATGCTTCATGTATATCATGATTTATTTGCTAAGTCTGTTTCCAAGGCACTTTGTCTTATTCTGTTTAAATTGATCCACCTCAGCCACATTTCTGGCATTATTACTTTTTTATGGACACATTGAAAATGAGCATAAAAACAGGTGGCTGGAAATGCACTAATTGCTATAGAGCCACAGTGGGAGGAGCGTGGACAGATGGATGGGACTTTGACACGTTGTACCTTTTAACCATGACCACAATCACTCCCTAAACATGACAAAGTAATCATTTTGACCCAAGTCAGGCAAGTTTTTTTGCCTCAGCTGATCTCAACCATACTGGTATCAGATCAGCAAATAGTTCTAGTTTTCTAACAGTGATTTGTAACAGTTTTGGAAGGCACTGACAAATAATGTAGCCAGATCAGAAAATTCTTATGTGTCTTTCTGGAGGGCAACTACAAACAACATATTTTGTTATTTCATTTATTTTGTTATTTCATTTGGAGGACTTGTTGCTCAGTGTGTAATAGTTATTATTTTGCCAAAATATTCTCTCTATGAACATTATCACAATTGATATCCATTGTATAGTAACAGACATGAACAGCCACCTTTTAAGTCAAAGGAGGATAAGTATTAGATATTAAAAAGACAGACTTAACTTTAGATTTAAACAGATAAAGACAAATATTTTTACATACAAGTAGACATTTATTGTGTTCTAAAGGTGCGGTAGATAGCATTGTTCACCTTAACTATTGGGAAATGGCCTATTTAAATTCATACATTTGCAATTTCACAAACTAAATGAGCAGAATGTTTTATTTCTGCTTGGATAACAGCAGAAATGGGACATTCTCTGTGGAATTCGCTGTCAACGAGGTGTGGCGAGAGAGATGAGGTTGAATAAAAGCAGACAGATAGCTTAGCAAGAGGGGTTAGAGAAGAGAGAAGAAAAACAAGAACTGAAAACAAAGGTGAGAGGAGAGACGAGAAATGGGGGCGATGGGGAGAAATGAACAGATGAGGACAGTGAGTGCTGCCAGCTCGGCGTGAGTGCATGTCTGTGTAGCTGAAGGATAATACGGCCACAGTGGCAGAACACACATCTCACATCACACTCAACAGGTGGGTCAACAAGGGGCATCTCAAACAGGCAGGCAGGAGCTTATCTTAATTCTGAGGGAGAGAAAATCCAAGATCCTATCCACACTGACTCTCTGTAATCGATGCTGACAGGTAATTCAGAGGAGTGCATGGGAGAGCTTACAGCTTGCAGGAGTGGCAGGGCATTTGTGTGGCCTTGGTTGCTACACTCCATGCAATCAAAGTGCTTGGCAGTTCTAATATGTGTCCAGATAAACACATATTTTTTTTAAGAGCTAAAAAACAATTCAACAGAGCACTAATGATGATGGACGAGACAAGAGAGTAAATCTTGAAATTGTAGGTTATCTGTCCATCTTTCAGTGACTCTACGACTACCCTCGGATTTTCTTATTCAAGTAAAATGATGTGAATATTTGTGCAGTTCCTATTATATGATAATATTTTGTTCATTGCCTGTCAGTGGAATCATAGTATCATCATAATATGATATAGTGGTGCCAAACCTAGGCTTTTTTACATGGTTACTTTCAGAATAAGTTGGGCTGCTCAGGAATGCCATCGATTTGCATGTGAGTTGCATTATCCATGTTTGAGGACAGTTTTTCATTAAAAAAAAAAAGTTTTTGGTCTGTATCTGTATAAATATCTGTGCATGAATGGGTGGAGGAGAGTGTCAGTGTTCTAGGAATACAAGAACCGTGTTGATGGGATATTCTGAGCTTAAGCAATACCAAAAATATATTGATTGTCTTACATTGTACCTTTGGAACTACTGTACAGCTCCCATAATTGTTTGGGACACATAAACAGGAAGTATAATGTAAGCATTGTTTCAAGGAGTTGCTGTGTTGGCAACAACTTGTTTTTTCAGCCTATATTAATTTATGTTTTGGCTGACTTATTCTTGTCAGTCGTCAACTGTCTTGTCCTTTAATTTGATTATTTTAAATATGATATTGCATTCATTCATTGTGGTTTATATGCCGATATCAGGAAAAAATTCATTTTGTGATATAGATTTCCGCCATACCTCCCTGCCCTATACAGCAGTACAATACAAATACATTCTCACAGTATCTATTGACAAGCCTCAGAACAAAAAGTACTTTCAGTACAGTATCTGGCACCTCTGTCTCTGTTTCCTCTCCAAGTGTCTCACTCTGTGCTTGTCTGAGTCAATAAAAACAATATAAGTAGGTGAGTGGTCCTCCCACTTGCCCATTTAAAACCAGTGCTGGTGTTTGGTCGGGCTCTGCAGGATATAGAGGCAAAACCCAGTGGACAAAAAAAGGAGGAGAGAGTATGTAGGCTACCAGGGGAAGTGTGATGGCTCATGGCTGTGTATGCAGAGCACATTAAAAAGAGAAGAGACGCCCGGTCTAGCTGGTCCCTCAAAGCTGCCATTGGCATCTCTCCAGTCTTGTGAGAGGACTTGTTATGTAATTCCGCAAGAGGCGGTTTTCTCATACTTGAGTACTGCTAAAACCAACACGGCTGGCAGTTCACAAAAATCCATGCACTGAATGAAAAAAATAAAATAAAAGATCTTGTGAATGTGAACTTGAGTGAGATGTAAATCCACATAAATCTTCTGTCTCCTTCAGCAAACAAAAGCAGTCATGTGCATGCGTTGAATAATATCACAAAAATACAAGAATGCATTGTTCTGAATGTGGGCCACACATACATAGTAAGAAAACAGCTTAGCTGAGATTGTTAACCACGCATAAAATATTCACACAATAATGTCTTCGTGTTCACAAAGAGAAAACATGAACATCCACTTGCAGCAAAACATTGGAATCCTTTCTTTGATTCCATACGTATTGTGCTTTAATTTAGTGTTTACACTCCCAAGAGGTTTTATGCAGCAGCAACGACAAAAATCAATGTGTTGTGAACAATACTGTATGGTTTGTTTTTGCAGCAAAACCAAGAGAGCAATATACTCTGCTATCATTGAAATTTGTACAGTGACATCCACCGCTGGCTGTGATCTCATTCATATGTACAGTAGCAGTTGCAAATTTAAAACTCCAATTTGGCACAGAGTAATTACTGCATACAGTGTGATTACTGGATACACTGGAGGCCTGTGATGCTCCTCGCACATGCGTGCTCGTATACACTGCTAATCATGTAATTTGTGTTAAAATAATTAGCATTAAAAAATTTTTTTATTATTATTTTGTATTATCTAGTGGCATTTTCCCTTTTTTCCTGAGAGTTCACAGTACAAAGTGACAAACAACATGGGGGCAAAGAATGGGACATGACATGTGACAAAGACCCTCAGCCAGACTGATGACATCGTGGTTACATGGTACATGTCTTACACCACTGGGTCACCAGGAAGCCCCATGTGGTCAGGGCTTGCATGGTTTGTGATGCATATAAATGCAAATGAATCATGACAGGACAGTTCAGGCTAAAGCAGACCCAGACAGCAGGCTTTATATAGAAAAGTACATGGAAGAAAGAGAGCCTGTCGTTTTGTTATGAAAGATGCTTAATTTAAATTAGAGGATGTTTCAACTCTTCAACTTGCATAGATTGTGAAAAAAGGATAAAAACTAAAGATAATACACAGACACGGAAATGATAATAAGAAAACTTTGCAGAGGTTACCAGTTGCAATTTTAAGCAGATTAATGGTTTGATAGTAAATGTTGTGCTTTGTGCTTTGTGCTAGTGTGCGTGATAGTTTAACAAAAATGCTTAATCTTATTATTCTTTTCACAGTGATTATTGATGCCTTTAATTACTTCAAATTAAATTTTTTTAAAAAGATCATAATACTACATCATTATACAAGCATAAAAAACAGAAGGACTGTAAAACCGAATCTTTAATCTTTTCTCTATAGCCCAAACAGGCCCATTAGGCCCAGTAAATCGATTTGCAGGGGTCAGTTTTCTATAATAAGCATCTGACCCAAAGATGACCCAAAGAATTCTTGGCAGCGAACTTCTCAAAAATGATTGCTCAACATCTTTTGTTTGTGCTTCATACTATTTATACTTCACAGGCAAGCATATTCATGAAGCCCACCCTTTGACGAGGTTCTAACCTATAGTGAGTCATCTATAGTCGCTCACTGTGCTGTAGGCTGTTTGACAAAACTGCAAGTGTGCACACTTTGCCGTGTTGAGAATTTTTCTGGGAAAAAACGAAAACTTCAGATAAAACTTGGGACAAGTCACTTCGTATCAGGGAGCTCACTTTCACAGAAAACTCAACTTTTAATCAGTGAAGTAGAATGACAACCAAGGTTCAAATGTCTCTCTCTCGTGGGAGGTCCCTTGAAACTTTTGAGCCCCCTCCTCAGACCAAACCCTGACTGCAGTCCGAGCTGCAGGGACGACAGCCAAGATCGCCCGCAGAACCCAACTCAAATCTATAAGGCTTTTACTCATTGATGTATACAGACACAAAAAGCTTTAATGTACATGATGGCCACCAGTGAATATACTTAACTATCCTATACTCAACAACTGAAACATCCTTTGTATGATAGAAGCTGCACACCGCCGTCCACATAAAAGATTCATGCCTCACAATATTTTTTTTTCTCATTTCCATCAAGCAGGTTTCACACATAGAGCGGCAATTAATGTGGAAAAGATAAGTATGCTTTGAACGACATGTGTTCTGTAACATGGTCCCATAAGTGAGTCCACTTTAGTATGCACAATTTGCATAGATGTCTTATAGTAGTACTGTTACTTGTGCTGTGTTAGAAATATGTTGTTATTTCCCACTTCTGTAAATTATTGCCAGTGTTGATGTACGTTTTTTAATTATTAAGAGTACAGTGATTGCACTTGGGCAGTCTGTTCTCTATTTTGTAGTTGTAAGCTGTACTCAGTCCAGTCAGAGTCATTTACACTGTATATCTTTGTAATCAGATCAGATCGGCCAAATGTGAATACTGAAAATCGTTAAACAACAAGAATAATGAAAAGTGAAAGACCTAACATTTTTAATTAAAAGTACAGTGACACTAGCACGTAGAACTAGGCATAAGAATTTAGCTGTGCAAATCAGATTTGACAGAAAAGGATACAGTTAGTCAAGCCTGAACCTCTAATAACAGGGTCCAGAGCCCAGCATTCACTATGGTGTGCACTTTTCCTTGTGGACATATCCACATCCTCTGATGTGGATTTATACGCTGGTCCAAATGGATTATACTTTTTAATCAGGCTCATATCTTAGAAGACTATCAAGGAAAATTAATTGAAATTTCAAGCTCTTTTATGCTGTGATTAATGTAATCATAATAAACCTAATTTTTACATTACATGCTGTATTGAAGGGTTGTCTCACACACATTTCCAGGAAAATGTTTATTCTCATTACTGAAATGAAGGATGCTATTACTAAAATGCATAATTAATGCTGGAAAGTTGAATTTATTATTGATTAATGGGAAAGCCTTGTCACTCCCACGTGAATAAGGCTAGTTGCTCAACTAGTATTATTACAATTAAACTAATAATCATATGGTCAGTTTGATGTGTAAGATCCAATCAGCTGAGAAAATGCTTTTGATAATTTGAAATGAAAAAAATACAAACAACAAGTTTATCATCGTGTTATGACTGGCATTACTCTGGCATGACAGATGTACCTCTTTGAAAACTTCCCTGGAGGAGGGACTGGAGGCACAACACAGAGGAATTGACAGAGGGACAGTGCCTGCGGCAGATAGGAGTGAAGTCTGAGCGGGCACACCCGCAGGGCTAATAGGCACTCTGGCCCTCGAGGGAGGCCCTGTCCTCGAATAAAACATACAGTATATACTGTAGTAATATTCACTGCTCAGGCTTTTTCCTGCAGTTCATCCAGCACTCCACTGAGCTCTCTGAGGATGCTGAAGGGCCTGAGTGGTGTTCTTCTGTTTTAATGGCATAGGGAGTTATACATGCAGTCCTAACATTCATATCTTAGAACATCATACTGTAAAACTGTTAACTGAAGACAGAGCAGACATCTCTTATATTTCCATTAAACACTTCTCATTTTCCCTGGAGGTGAGCTGATCTACAGTACAGTACTGTACTGTAATGAGCTGTGTGTCCACTTTTAGAAAATGTTCCTCCTTCTAAGACCATCTACTTGTCGTCTACTCCCTTAGTGAGGTGTCCTCTGGAGGGAGGACACCTGCCCTGGTATTCATCACTCCCAGGTCACAAGGTGCCCTCTCTTTCTGCATCGAATCAGTGACAAGAGGTTCAAGTTCCAAGCCAAGGAAAGAAGAAGACAGCATGCTCTTTCTTGATTGTTTATGTGCACTGCTACATATTTTCTGCCTGCACCATGCAAGGACACTATATTTTATTAGGTGTATTTCACTGATGAAAATCCTCTACGGCTAGAGCAAGTGAGCAGAGATCTGTATACATTATATTATGAGGTGAGCACTCTGCTCCACCCTTCATTTGCAGGTTATTTCTTTGCCCTGACACCATGAGGCTTTGGTATTCATCAGCTCTCTGAATAGCACTTTGACCGCGAGAGAGCCATCTCTATTTGTTCTGGCTCTGGATGTCGTAACTGTAATGAACATCTTAGGAAGGAAGCCAAAAAGACTCAAAAAGCCTGTGAATTTAAAGTGGTCATATGCAAGATCTTTATTTTCCCACATCACTGCAGACCACTAGAGTCAATCAGTTACTTACGTCACTCTTGTACACGGTAGACCATAAATTGCTTTTCCAATCACACTTAACCAGCAAAAAATACGGAGGCGAGGACCTGTAATGATCGCTTACGTTCCACTATGACATAGTATATAGGTTGAGCCTACACTGTATAGGCTACAGTATGGAGGCGACAAACTATAAACTTTGACTCTGACATGCATTAACGAAACCCTGAACATGGAACAGCAGAGTCTCGCACACACATCCTGGTCAAACCATGCACACACCAGTAAAAACCTCAGCAAAAGCAGCAGAAACTGTGCAGCTGTCAACGTATTTCAATGATCTGTTTTATCGTTTTGATAATTGTATCGAAGCTCGTGATTTTGATGGTTCGTCCGCTGCATAATAAGTGTTATCTGTGTTTAACAGATCACAGCAGATGCAAACATGCTTCAGTGGTTTGTTTTCTTTTTCTTTCAGGTTTATGTAGAATTTGCCAGTGGTTTTGGCAGCAGGTTGTAAATGTGAAGATCCTTGGCACCTGTATTTTGCCTAAAGTGATTGGACAGAATCTAAATTCAGACAGGTTATGGAGAGCACCCAAATTTTGATTTTTCTTTTTTTTAATGGTGCTTCTACTCTGACAACAGATTTCATCCAACAATCTGTCCTTAAAATGAAAGTTATCCAGTATGTGTTACATATTAAACTTTTGCTTTTCTGCACATTAACATCATTTTTACATTCTTTACTTATTCTATCCTTCATGAGGTTGAAGTTTTACTGAGCTTTCTATGCACAGTGTAATATTAAATGAAATCTCTCTCTGAGTTAACTCATCTTGGGGAAGCAGAAATCCATTTATTGAAATTGCTAACGCGAGGAACGCCGCTGTTATTATTTAGCTGCTGCAAATTACTGCGCAAAAGGTGGCTGAAGATAATAATTTGGTTCCAGCTTCAGTTTTTGATCAGTGTTACTGAATTCAGTGTTACCCAAAGAAGAAAGATATGTGTGTCTTTAGAGAATGTGGCAATTATCTATTATCTATCTTTAAAATGTAACCATAGACACTTGAACCGGAGAGCTAGCCTGAGAACCACAATGGCAGAAAAGCATGACACAGTTTTGAATATGCAACAACCCAATGTGTGGTAAAATCCCTTGAATATTCAGTGTTGTAGAACGCAGTAAAAGGCTTTACAGGCTCAGTCAGGATGACTAGCCAATTCCTTCTTGGGAGACATGCGTCACGTGATCCATGAACACTGGCTGACATAAACCCACTTCTTAGCAACAACCTGGGGATAAAATAAAAGAATATTTTATTCTATCAAGGCACCACCACCTTGATGTTGAAGTACTGCACACATAAAGTAAAAGAATGCGAGTGTGAAATGGGCATTATGTATGCCCATGGGAAAGGACAGAGTCTGCCCTTACATACAAAACATTTATTGTCCCAGTGGGTTTGATTGTTGGGACTTCAACAGTGGAAGCACAATCCACTTCCTGTTTTGTGCAGACAAGAATCCACTAAAAGAACCTAATCACATGCTTTTCTCCAGTTCTTGCTCATTTTATATCGCACATATTCATCACATCACAAGAGACTCTAGCTGTACATTTTATTCATTGTGCATAGCATTACACAGATTCCAAGTGGTCTTACTAAAGAAGTGGGAAAGCATAATTGGCACACAGGCCTTACACATAATGTCCATATTTATTTGAGGAATAACACCTCACAGGCCTGACAATCTGGCACCCCAGATCCCTTCTCTCTCTGTGCTCTGGTCTCGCAGCGGGTGATCACCAGGCTGAGCTGATTCGGCCTGAAAGGCAGCGCTGTTTAATGAGCAATGGAGGGCGTGAGTGAAGAGACAACAGGTGGAGCGTCAGATTAATGCTATGCAGCTGGGGATGGACCACTTTTCTTGCCAGCTGTCGGCCTGGATAATAATCATTAAAAAAGTATGTTTGCAAAAGTGTTCATGCTACCAGGATGTTTGTCTGTGATTTCATCCGCTGCTGGAAAAAATAAGTTATATTCACAAGATGTTATTCATCTGGCTGTTGTTCAGAGACATCAGCTCTCAGCATGGCAGTTATCCAGGTAAATATTGATATCTTTCTGATTCGCTGCTGTAAGCAACAAGAAAGCTGCCAAGAAAGGTCTTGCATCCGATCTGAATCATGATCTGTAGTATTTGGTAACAGCACTCTCAAAACTTGGCACAGTGCAGCACTGACTTCATTGCTCTGGGCACACCACATATAGTGATTTTTTCCAGTTGATGTGGCTCGGTTCAGTTATTGCTTTGAAAGTCCAGTGTTCTGCCTCGCTTTGTTGCTCTGCAATCAATCTTCTCTGTAAAGGACACTTTATTATTTTTTTCAAACAACTGCATTGTTTAATCAGTCACAAAGATAGAAACACAAGTGACTCAGTGGGATTCTTTACAAACACTGTGAGTCTTAATTAATTTATCATGTTAGTTGTATCAAGGTCCCTTATGCAAGTCATTGTGTAAAGCACTAACACCAAGGCCTTTCAAGACCTCATTTAGATGACTGTGTAGAAATCAGGCTCTTTGAATAATTTGCATCATATTAAAGCCTTGGATAGTGTCAATGAATAGTAAGTCAAGGATGCAGCGACGCTCTCCAATGTGAGTGTTATGGTACACTGTGGCCTGCTAATGGTGTGAATACTGGCACATTTTTATAAGTAGACGCTAGTATGTTTGCTCCAAGTTTGGAAGCAGTTTCTATGGTAACAATGTCCTGTCTTCACTTTCTCACTGACAATCTGTAGATTTATCCAGTATTACTGATTAAAAAGGAAGTAAAACTATTCAAGCCTGTGAACAGCCATTGCATGGACACTTTGACTCTTTAATCATGACAAGACACATGTGCTTAGGTAAGCGAAGTTGCTCGCTTGCCAAAACTTAAAAGCTATACACCACTGTGACAGAAGTGCTTAAAGGCTTTTAAGTTGAGATGTAGAGATGCATTAGGGGTATTCTGGCAGCTTGCACACTCTGTAAGTCAATAGATATCAAAAGGCGTTTTACTTTACTTTTTTTTTTTT
>NTHP01000008.1:659773-703999 GCA_003416845.1 Oplegnathus fasciatus
TTTTTTTTTTTACAAAACTGACCTTTGATCCCCACAGTACAACAAACAAGGTTGCCCGCAGGTTGCAAATACTGGACATATGGCTGATGAAATTATTGATGAGTCAGCCACCCTATTATTTACAACCTGCCCTTCTCAGCTGGTCTTTAAAGCATCTTCTCATGGAATGAAGCTTGACTTTGTGAATCCATACTCTGTGATATTGTAAGCTACTGGTCCCTGCTAGGGGCTCAGTTGAGACACTGATGGCTAGTTAAATGCCTCAGTTTTGCTCAAACCTCATTCACTTTGTGATTGTCCTGCAATGACAGAACCATTAAAAGTCCTGAAAATAAAAAGTGGGGAATTTTAGTTTTATTTTTCTGCCGTCATTCAGGCAGCACAGATACAGAACTCTTCAATAGTAAAACAGATGCTGGGATTGTTGTGAGATAAAAGCCTTCTGTTACAGCAGCTGCACACTGAGTCAAGAGGCTGTTTTGCAGGAAGTGGAAATGATCACCCACAATCACTTGTGTGGCATTATTCTTCATTGTGAATGAGAATTAAGTCTACATGCCACAATGCATCTCTGATACATTATATAGGAAAAGGAAAGATATGTAAAAGCAGCATTAACACACTGTGAAAATATCCCATTACAAGTAAAAGGCCTGCATTGAAAATGGTTCTTAAGTATAATGAGCGAAATGTACATAAAGTATCTAAAGTAAAAGTACTCATAATGCAAATAACTAGTGACTATAGCTGTCAAATAAATGTAGAGGAGTAAAAAGTAAAATACTTCCCACTGAAATATAGTGAAGTATAATGGAATGGAAATAGCCTACTCAAGTAAAGTACAAGTGCCTGAAATTTGTACTTAAGTATAATACTTGAGTAAAATGTACTTAAAAAACTGAAGGATTTAAAATAGCAAGGACATGAATAGTATTTTAAATGTGTTTTTTAGGTGTTTTGAAATGTTCTGATATTGTCCTGATAACCTCTATCAGTTGTCTGATGTCTATTCATTAAGTGAACTTAAAAGCCATTTGTGTCCCTACATTCCTTATTAAAACATGCCCTTTCTATTACAAGCAGCAGACACGCTCCCATTAAACGCCTTATAGAAAATGAACAAGGTATTTATTTTGAAAGGGGGGTTTAAACACAAATTTAAGTTGTCATATACGTATATCAATGCTCTGTCATCTATCTGTAACACGCTCACAAACATCATGTTTTTCCTTGTCTCTAGATTAACATAATAGCTTCCATCTCAAGTTCTTTTCTAAGAAAGAAAGTGGTAATAATAACCATCCAAACAATGTTAAGAATGTTAGCAAGTAATAAATTCAGTCACAGAGGTCCCTGCATTTCTTTGATCAGAGGAATACTGTCGGATGTTGACCAAGGTAACCTTTTTTAGGGCAGGGGGGTCAGCTGGATATTTGTGGGGGTTGCCCATCAGCCATCAAGCACTCACGAGCACTGCAGTATGTCTCCTGTATGGCTTCTATAGAGTTGTCTCAACGGGAAGCAATCGGCTTGCTCAAATCATCCGTCAGACGTTTGTACGACTATGCGGTTGGCTGTGGTGTGAAGGAAGATTAAAGGATGACCTTCACACAACGTCAGTTGTGTAGATGAGTCCTGAACTGATCATCTGATTGCTCCTTGTCTTCTTGGCGTTCACTTCAGATGATTGTACACTTAAAGAAATGTTTGTTCAGTCGGTAAGGGGCAATTGGGTGCACAGAGCAAAAACAGTTCCACAATCAATCCCGTGAGTTAAAAAGTAGAGACATTATCCAGCAATATTGTGAGTTGATTCTGAGTGGCAGAGGTCTTTAACTTTTGAATGGTGAAAAGACAATTCTGACATCATTGTGGTTTTTATAATTTACTGAAGTCTATTCCCTTTTTACGTCACTGCAGAGTGTTTTCCATTTGTTTGATCACATTATGACACACTTGCTATATTTCCTTTAGCATATCAGTGGCCACTTTATTAGGTACACCTGAACAATCTAATGCAATCCAATACAACTGTACTGCCATTAAAAATTAGAAACACCACTCAGTATAATGCAGTCACACCAACTTTAACTGTGACCTCAACGCTAAAACATGTAGTTGAATTTACACATTTCAGACAAAGTCAACAAAAACTGAACATTATAAACTTCATGAAGGTAGAATTTATAGCAGAGCTGTTTTATTGAATTGCATCAGATTGTACCGGTGTACCTAATAAAGTGGCCGGTGAGTGTATTACTTCAGAGTGAATAGTTAGAAGTAGTTCCAGATCAGAGGCAGGGCCAGAATGGTGGAATCTGATTGGCCACCACTTGTGCCCCCCATGCAAAACGACTACCAACAGACACAAAATGACCACAAAGAGATTCAAAATGACCACAAAGAGATGCCAAAATGACTACCAACAGACACAAAATGACCACAAAGAGACGCAAAATGACCACAAAGAGACGCAAAATGACCACAAAGAGATGCCAAAATGACTACCAACGGACACAAAATGACGCAAAATGACTACAAAGAGACACAAAACGTTTTTTTTCAGTCTGGGGGTCTTGCTTCGATATAGGAGGGGTGGGGGGACTTTTACATGTATGTGTCCAAGGGCTCATTGTCTCATAATCTCTCCATGGCTGTAGGCTTTTTGGCATTATAAACAGCATCTATTTATTGATATTTTTTCCAATTCGAATATTTAAAGTTGTTCATTTATTACACTGGATAAATGGACAATGGACAATTAATTATTGCCAAGAACCAGGGCTTTCAATTTGAGTCTTAACAAATTTTTATCAATTTCCCAAATGTGACCCCTTCTTTAAAACTCTGCCCCAGTCTGGGCGGCCCCATTCAAAAGTTTCTAAACCTGCCCTGCTCCACGTGTTATAAGCCTACTACTACTAAAGAAAACGGCAACAATTTTAAGCTGTAATTGTGTGAAACCAAGCTATATTCCCTGCTCAGTTTTACAGACTATAGCAGGCGGAATGGTCTAGTTCAACAAACTTTTAAAAAATTTATTGTTGTTGGCTTGAATGGATTATGATTGGCAGGAGGCCTTTCTCAAATAATCACAAACAACCTTAACTGTTGGTTGAACGGTTCATTTTGGAGACAAAGACAGAAATGGGCCACATACATGCAAGCAGTGGTAGTGTTTTCAAGCAGAAAACAGAAGTAAAACGCCCCCTGTCCCGTCTTTGCTCTCATGTTGTGCGTGAATTAATATGAAACTGTGAACAGTGTGAGCTTCTTACTTAGAGAGATAAGTTGCCTTTACTACCTGAATTAGAAGTTGTTTTCTTTGATTAGGAGTTGGATGAATGACTCTGAAAGGGTGGGCAAAATCGATCTGAAAAAGCCTTATTGTGGCTCATGCCAGATTGAAATGATGCAAAGTGTTAAAGAAAAATAACACAATCGAACGGTATTCAGAGATACTGGACATTGTTGCCATGCAGAGGCGGAGGAATAGCTGATGGCACCACAAGTCTTCATCAAAGAGTGCAGGATAGAAATACTGAGGGTCAAAGCATTTTCGAACCAAACTGTTGCATGCTGGCAATGTTGAAGAGAAAGAAAAGAACACATTCTGAGCCTCATATTTGCAGATGTTTGCAGAAGTCATTGAGCAGGTTAATTTCCTCAATGCATCATTAGTGTATCAGCTGTTAACAAGCACAGACTGGGGTTACTTAACATTCATAAGGAGGGGGGAAGTGTATTGATTATCATGATGCGACTTTTGGCACCTATTGACCCCAAAGAATTTTCTCACCGTGTGATGAAAAGCATTTGCCTTCAGTGTGGCATGTGGGAGCGGCTTTATTCACGGAGCATCTGTCATCTTTGGAGGCTGTTGGTTTAAATTTCATAATTGGTAGGAAACTGCGAAACTGCCTAATCATGCTGCATTATCAATCAGGGATCTAATCAGCTACATCTTCTAACACTATTCGTAACTGCACTGAAATCTAATATAATTATCTAAACAAAAGATGTGCAGCTCGCAGCAAAACACAAGATCCAAAGTCTGCTGTATAAAATGGCTTTAATTTGATGGACTGACAGCTCACGATCTTAATATATTTTCTTATTTGGTGGACTTTGAGTGCCTTGGACTTTGCAGACCCTTGGGTTTATATTTCCCCAAGGAACCAATTAATGTGATTGGTGTCCTGTCTTTTCAGTGAGAGAGAGAGAGAGTGTTAGATAGAGAGAGAGTGTGTTTGTGTGTGCAAGTACATGTATGCCCATATGTGTGTCTTCTCAGAGGTACCAGGACTTCCTTAAAGTAGTCGTCAGTCATTAAAATGATGGATAGCAAACAGAGTACGGCACCATCTGATCATTTTTATGATCCTTAAAATGTTCCTAAGCTCTAATCTATATTAAAATATAAAAACAGCATCTCCACTCTAGATAATCACCTACATCCAATAAAGGGGAAACGCGTTACCATGGCACATTGTCACCTTTGTTCATTCACACCTGATAGCACCTTCATACAGAGACTGTATGCTAGATTTAATTCATGAAAACCCTTCAGCATTTTATCCTTTATTCTGGTTTGATTAAGCACGTGAGATCAGTGCCGTTCGAACTCAAGTGTGCATCAAGAGTGCATAAAAGAAATACAGACCTCTTAGGTGCAGCTACTTTGTGTGGAGAACTCAGTTGACTGGACACTGTATTATGTGATTCATCATTTCCCTTATGAAGCAGCAATATAAGTCGTGTTGGGCCTTTATTTTTATAGCATCCCTTCTATGATCGGTGAAGAGCAATTACAGTCTGGACTACACAGTGTAGGAGACTAATTCTCATATCCAATTATTCATTCATCCTCTCTTTGTTTGCCTGACTACCACAGAAGGTAAAGCCTTCGAGCACAGTCACCAGATCATACTTTGTTTTGATCCTTTTATCCATAGATAATGGAATGGTAACAGACCTTACACAAGTCGTAACAAATGTAGTGTATGTGAATTAAAGGTGTAAACGAACACAAATACATTATTCTGATATGCACAGATAACACGCTCTGCACAGATACGAAAAACATCAAATTGTTTTGGTATTATTTGCCCCCATTCATCTGGGCCTCCTCTAATTATATAGACAATGTCCAGGTTTTGAAAAAAATCACGCAATAAGGCCCGACACATTTCTAACTTGTATTTTTCCACTAACCTCCTCTTCTGTTTCCACTATTGATTTCCCCCTGAAGTATTGATAGTTATTTAGCTTTTATTTAGACTTACTTTAGATTTTTTTTTTTAAGGCGGACACATTCAAGTCATACTTTACTATTTGATCATCTTAGGTACAAGATTAAAATATTACTATATATATGTTATTTATATAACTTATATAACTTATAGATATGTATATGAGGAGTATAGAAAACAAAAAAATAACTTCAGGTATACACCACATAGATATTTTTGTGACATAAACTGATACAGATACAGATAGTACTGTTGCGTCACACCCTTGATGCAGTCTAATTCCATTGAGTCAAATATAACTGATCAGTTGTATATATTAACCCCCAGTGTAAATGTTTTGATCATTTTGTGCTGTGGGGCAAGGAGAAAAAAAACAGAACAGGATAGCACGTCCTATTTCATGACCCTTATCTTTTGGGTTTTGTCTTAACTATGCAAATACATATAGCGCATATTAATGTGATGTACTATTTGACAGGCTTTTCACAATGATGTGGCATGGCCTTTTTGTGTGTTTATGTACAGTGTATTGGTTTGTGCTGTGTACAGTGCACAATGCACAGAGGAAATATGTTGCATACTGACCTCACAGAGCCCTCCATATTGTGAACCTGCTCTATGTTTGTATGCAGTATATCTACAAACTCTACTTTGGTGTGAGTTAAAAGCCCCTCTGCCTGCCCCCCTGCTCTTGGTCTATAATGGAAAGGTGACCCACACGCCATAAGGCACAGCACATTCTGCCATGTTCATCATTATTTGCATAATCTGATGTTAAAAAAAAGCACGAATTTAGCGAAGGCGATCAGGAATGTCACAGCAAAATCCTGCTTGTGGAGTGATCTTTGACAGAACTGTTATGTATCGCTAGCTTTAATGGGCTCTCATGTACAGGATATTCATCAAGCAGAGCAGGTGCCTGCAGATACACTGCCATGGTGTTTTGCATCCCAGCATCTAATTACTTTGCCGAGAAGATGGCAAGGAAGAGACAGAGCAATGTTCAATACGCCTCACTCTGCCATTTCGTGATGCTTGTTTACTAAAGGGTTTCATCTATCATAAGGCAGCCAGCAGGTGGCTGGGGAAACTACACAGAAACGTTTCTGGCACTCTTGGGTGGATTAATTTTTGTGCACTCCTAAATTAATTATGACTGATTCACACCCTCGAGTGAATCCCTACATCTCCGGCTTGATCCCCACAATCTGTCAATGGTACCGTAGCACATTCCAACTTGACTCTCTCCAGCTTTCTTCTCATGTACATATACACTCCTTAGCTCTGTGGGCTGATCAGTTGTCAAGGAATATGTAAAAATCACCATAAATGGCAGTCATCTCATTTTCTCCTGAACTGTAATCAGCACATAAGATGCTAGTAAGTAGAGGAAATGAAAGTACCCAGCGATAATGGTTACACCTGCCGTGTTTTTTTTTTCTTGAAATGCGTCTGGAATCCAAAGGGCCATCGCTGCCACTTTCAATAAACCGCACTAAGTAAACTCAAATACATTCTTTCCTGAGATGAGACCAGGCCACAGCTCTGTGAACACAATGTGCAGTCAATGACTCATGAGCTACTGATTCAAGGTGAAGTTTGCTAATGGTTTTGTGCATGTTTTGTAGGAGATATTATCTCAGCAAAGGTGCATCTTTGTTCTGCACTGGCTAAATAAAATGTGCCCAAGGGCAGCTGCATTTAAGGGGCAGCAGTTTCTTGTATTTTCAACCTTATCTGCTAGTTACAGCCTTTATTAGATATTGGAAATCCTCAACAAATTGCCTTCCTTCCCTGAATGTTAAGTTACTGTCAATAATGTTTCCTTTTCATGTCTTTCTTGTCCTGAGGCACAACTCTGACAGTGTCATTGATGGTCCTGTCCTTCACAGCAAAGAACTCTTCATGTCTGGCCACTGCAAAAAGCTGAATTTGAAATGCTGAGAAATAAAGATTCAAAGCAAAGTATTTTTCTATAGTTATAATATATTCATTGCCATATGTTTCCAAAGCTAAGATAATGAGTGGCTGATGGCTCTGGGTAGCTACTACATCATCAAACAAACAAACTAATGAAGATTAACATTTTGTATTTTCTTTCATATTAAAATGTAATGATATAATGTAGCAGTTCTGTGAAATGTTACGTAACTTAACATTTTTATTTAAGTTGTAATCTGTAAGATTTCAATCCTGGTTGCTTTGACACCTGTGGTTACTAGTGGTAACAGTAAGTGCAGTTTAATACTACAGCAAACGCTCCTTGAGCAGCTAATTTTTCGGAAGTCCAACTGAAAAACAACCGGTGTATCTGTTTACAGTGCAGCCAAACAAACTCATGTTGTTTTAATAAAGAAGTCTCCTGTGAGTGCTTCACAATAAAAGCCATCCAGTGTTTTGCCAGTTGCATTCTTTTAATGTGAAACAGTGGCAGTAACTTAATTCAACTCTGATACAGCTTTAGGAGAGTGAAAGTAAACAGAGAAGCTGTTATCAATGAGATAAAGATTATAACTATATCATATACAATGTGCTATTTGGTTCACTGTAACTATAACTAAACTACTGTATATGGGCTTTTGCCTGTTCAAACATAACTATATCTGCTGCATCCAATCCAGACTGAAGAAGAAATTATATTTCGCCCCCTTCCTTTCTTTTTTCTTTTGAGCTATTTCATGGCCATACCATTCTTTACTACAGAGGAAAAAAAGCTCATTCTTCCTTTTATAAAACAGCTGAGTGTCACATGGGACACTTGAGACTGAGGTGGTGCAACAGCTCTTGTAAAATGGCACACACACTATTCACAGCACAGGAAGTTGCTGTTTGAATTTTACGGTTGTGGAGTGCTGTGGAAGTGAAATATGCCATGCTGTTGTACCATATGTTTCACAGCTCTGTCTACAAACCCTGACTGGTCCCTTTGATTACACTTTACACATTGTTAACCATATAACCAGAGCATTGCTGCTTGAACATGCAGTCGGCCAAGCCTCGGTAACTTCTCCACAACATGACGTCAGTGTGAAAATGTAAGCATATTTGCATTGCATGTGTAATGTTTCTGCTGTTTTTCCTCTTTTCCTATTGATGCTTTCCATGTCCAGTAAACTGCATCTTTATCATCAAAACACACACATAAAAGCATAAGACATAATCAGTGTATACTGACCTATCAACAGGATCAGCAATACAAGATAGATAAAAAGATGATTAGATGGCCTTTTTTCCCCTTATAGTTCAAGGCAACAGGAAACATGGGGAGAGATAAAGGGGAGTGACATCTGTAGTAGACTCAAACTGGGGATTTCACTGTTACATTCAGGATGTGTTTAGATTTAAGGTTTCTATGGGCTCAAAACTGTAAATAGGCACATTTTCACCCCACCTTTTGTGCACCCCTCTCCATAGCACATCAATATTTGTGTACGCTCACTGTACAAAATGACTTGCCTCTCAAATATTTCTCAATTCAGAGAAATGGGTTTATATCGGACTAACTTAGTAACAAAGACTTTTGGATGCTTCAATTCAAGTCGTCCGCAGTATAGAGCCGTGGAAAACTGTAATGTGCGCTGCCATTTCCATTTAGAAAGGTTGGTCACATTTCTAAAACCGCTGTCCCCCTAGGATATCTGCCTCTCTCAAACAGCAATTTATCGAACAGGGCAGCCTCGTCTTTTCCACTCCTCACCGTCATGAGAAGCTGTAATTCTCTCTCAGTATCCCCGGCACGATCTCTCTCTCTCTCTCCTGCACAATGAACCAAGCTAAGGCAACTTGCATACAAAATAGCTGACTCAATCATCCAGCTGCATAATCAAGATAAGGGAGACGGGGACAGGAAAAGGGAGATGTGAAGGCTAATGTGAGAGACAGCTTTAGCAACAGCAGCAAAACTAAGATGTTTTGAAACAGCCATAACTCAAGACATTAAAAGTTGGAAGAAGTAAGATAGTGATTCACACTGATGGTAAAGGCTAAGCCGAGGCTGATCTTCTGTAAGAAATGACTGGAACGAGGGCAACCACTGACAATTACTACAATGCTTGCAGTTCAGTGGCATATAACCGATTGTTTAAGCTTTGTATCTTAAATGCTTTCCTGGCTTTAAATGTCACCAGGACAGAAACACATTATTTAACCAGAACAGAGATGATACAGCACTCCTCCACCTACGTCCATAGTGCAGCTGAGTGGAAAGCAAGAGAATTGTTCCCATAGGCTTGTCATTTCTTTGGCCGCCGTGTGACCGCAAGTGTAGGTTATATTAAACCTGGCATTGTTTCAGCATTTTTTGAACCCCTATGCTTCAGACTACAGATGCCAACCCCCCACTACCACCACCACTACCTCCTCCTCCTCCTCTTCCTCCTTCTCTGACAGAGAATTTGGGGAGTCTTCATTTGCGTGAAAGACTTTAGAGCTGGCTACCCATCCTAGGAAATTTGACCTGTGCTGACTAAAATAAAGAAATCAATCCATATGAAGCCTTGTGCAATTCAAATAAATCAACACCTCTAGTGTGCTGTGTATAGTATGCATTTCCCAGACAGATGGCACAGAGGCAGCAAAATCCTCAGCTAATCTGAGTGAGACTGCACAGGGCTACTGTACTGTAAGTAGCCTACAAGACTGTGTAATGGCAACAGAATAGGTTCAGACCATGCTATGCACTTATCATTTCTTATTTGTGTTTTAAATTGTCGGAATCATACCCCGTGTCATGACTTAAGGCAGGGTTGCATATAATATAGACCCGCGTGAGCTTCAGGGAGTCATTTTGTGACTGTGGTGTAGGCTCAGTAGGCCTAATGCTGTGGCAGGAAAGCTTTTTATTTATTTATTTTGAATAATAATGAGACAAAGTAAAAGCTAACCTTCACATTAGCATGTGCTCTCACTCAGGGGTGAATAGATATCAGTTTCTTTGTGTGAATGTCTGAAATAAAGTTGAGCCTTTACTGGTGAAGTGAAGCGGCCGGGGAGCTGTCCGTGGTGCTGAAGCGACATCTAAAGCGGGCGGTGTTACTGGAGGTTTACAGTTGCAAAGTATACCGAGTCCGACTACTTTCACTGGAGCTGTATCAGGTGTTTGCAGAGCAGTTGCAAACCTATCGTGTCATGAAATGCACCAAAATTGAGGTCAAACGATTATTCAGATTGATCAAACTTAAAAAAAGAAACTTAAAAGATTATTTGCAACACCCACGAAGCGAAGAAGTGCCCCCGTGTCCCGTTCACAGTACGCAGAAACAGACGCAAAATGCACCGACTTCGGCATGATGGTGCACAAGTTCAGCTGTGCATTTTGCAAGGTGTGTATGCACTTAGTAAAAGAAGAGTTAATGTGGTTTTGTTCTGCACGCCACAGCCGAGCAATACTATTCAAATACTAACACCAATATTCTTTAAAGCACCCCATTCCAACCTTAAAGATTCGCCGCTACCCCGTGTGAATTCAAAGGACATAAAGTGCAGCATGCTGTCTGTAAACTCTGCGATACTGAAGTGTAAAATCTAATAACACTGGAACAGCTTACCTGCTTGACGATCGCGGAGCAAGAGCCTCTTCCCGACACGAAGCTGGCAGCTCACTGCGTGTCACCACGAACACAAGACATGTTCAAAGAGACATTAGATATTTCTTTTAGATAATAAAAAATAAAAATCACAAAAAGAAGAATCCCAGTTTTCTGTCGTCGGGTCGAAGACGCTCAAAGCAGCGGCTGACTGCGTCAAGGGAGAGTCTCAAAGATCCGTTTAGCGGTGAGTGATTTAATTCAGGGCTGAGCTCCTCTCACCGCTCGCCTTTATGTATGCTGAACAGACCCGGAGCCCTGCTTGGGCTTTTCTATCACACCGAGAGCTGACACCGGCGTTTAACCACAATCAGAGGAGGCGGGTAGGTAGGTAGGTACTGTATCAGTTGGGAAACTGCGGGGAATAAGTGCGAGAGGAGCGCGTGTTGATCCTCCAGTCTAGCCGAGGCAAAGTTTAAATCTCATAATAAGATTGTTTGTCACCGCGAGGCTATAAATGGTGGCAGGTTCATCACGGATGCCGGGAGGGTTATGGCAGCTCCTCCGGCTGAAGTGAAAACGCATGATAGCCTGTGTAATATAAAAAGTGAACAGTTTGAAGTTAATGAAGACAGTCGGAGTGAAAAGTGTCAGCTACGTCACATGAGCTGTCGGGCTTGAACAGCCTATCTATGAGCAAACTTTTCCTCCTTTTTTCTCTGAGTATGGGCTGCACCACCGCGCTGGAAATGGTTTTGAATTGCTCAGTTTCACAGTCTGGTTGGGGGGGTATGTTTAACTTGGTATTGCATGAAAGGAGATAATTTTTTCCCCACACAAAGGTCCATTGGTCCTACCAGCAGGGGGCTCCTTAATAATCAGAATAAGTGCTTAATGTGTCCATTTAATACTATTTTGGTAATTATGTTAAAATGGAATGTGAGGGAGCTTGACTCTGTCAGATTGCGGGGCCTTTCCATTGTATTCCATTTAATATCACCTGAGTATGTTTGTAATATTCACATAAACCTAATGTTATGTTACATTTGATGGGGTTACAGGCTGTTTGTGTCATGACAGTGCACAGGCACTCTAATGTAAATGGAAACCATTAAGGAGTCCCCTTAGACGAGTAAAAACTGCCACATTGTGATGGCAGTGCTCTGTAAATTTCAGGGTTAAATGGAGGAGTAGCAGAGAAAAGGAGGGGGCAGGGCAGATATTGAAGTAGACATACTTCACTGAAGAGGTCAAGCTGTGGTCCCTGTGATAGTTCATCAATACATATCAATGATAAATTATTGAATACAAGAACCTGCAGAATACAAATTCCCACCTATATTGACCTGCGCCCACGCAGTGTGATGCAGGATGGTTCTCACAAGAAATAGAAGATGATAGTAACATGTTTAAATGCAGGTATTTATGGATACTCAACAGTTTCTTTGCCCTCACTTTGGGTTCACCCATAAACAAAAACATAAACAACAACTTGGTCAAACCTGCCATGAAAGTTATGGCAAGGTTGATGGAGACCCTACTTGAATAGGGTCAGTGCGAAAGGAGCTGAAGAAATGTAGAAAACAGTAGAGAAGATCACATTTCCCTGCTAAAACCAAAATCTGATCTGTGCCTCAAGGGTTAAACCCACATTGTCTGTCCCTGTGTAAATGCAGTTCCAGATTTAATTTATGGAGAGTGCAGCCTGATGTCCTCTGTAATGACGTAGTCTGGGGGATGACCCGAGCCAGTCGGGAAGAGGCAGCCAGGCTGCAGATGCTCTTCACTGAGAGAGAGCAAGTGGTTGTGTGAGGACTTGGCACAGACGCTGCAATGTCTTGTCTCATTGCAGCAGTCACGTTGGAGCTGTGAAATGTGGATATGGACAGCCCGGCCCAGGAAGTCACAGCAGTGCAGCTGCAGCACTGAGAATGACAGACACACTGTATCATGCTCCCTAATATCTTCACGACCCCGGGGCAAGCCCGATACGTGACCCCATACAAACGCTGTAGCCTTTGAGCCCAGTGCTGCCACTGCACACCACCCTGAATTAAAAAAACATCAGGACCCACAGCTGGCAGAATAAAGCACAGATCACACACCAAAGGCCTCATTCTTCTGTTGAGCAGGTGACGCTACATGAATTCTGACAAATGGCAGTATTCTGTATAATTCTGAATCCTGACATCTAAATGTTTCTTAGGATACACTGGAGAAATACAAGATTGCATCTTTGTTTTGTTTATTTTTCATTTAGGTAAAAGATGAGGACTCTGCACCTGTCAGAGAGCAGCAGATGGGGCGGGCTTGATGGGCTTTCATAATGAACCGTTCCAGCTGAATTTACCTCGAGGGCACGTTCGCTTTAATGTCGTCCAGGTATGAGCTTTGATTCCCAATGGATAGGACTGTCTCTGTTCATAATATACTAATGATTTATAATATACAGTGAAGAGTAAATATATATGAGGGAATATATTTCTCATGATAAATCCAAATGTGTAATGCCATGGCACCTTATCATCCTGCTGCTGGATTTATTGATGTAGTGGATTTATGGGATTTTGAGAAAATCTAGAGATGTAGTTTCTCTTTTGATACAAAGGGGTACTGAATGTAACAGATAGGTTTTGCATATAATCTAAGGTGGCACAATGCATCGCAGTATTTAACCCTCTTGTTGTTCTGTCACTTTGCATTTGAGTGCCTTAACTGCATTTTCAGTTCAGCTAATGCTTTCAGGATTTTTCGCTTGAAGCTGCACATTATGTTCAACGTGATTGTCCTTTCAAAACAAGCAAGCACAGCAATGGCTTTGTCACTTGATACTAGTCTATGTATGCTTTAAGCTTAATTTTATGACTTCCGCCAGCAAATGGTGAAATCGAAAATGGGTCTCAATTATTCTGTTTCTGTTTTTCCAATTTACTTTCATATTAATGGCTAAACAAAGTCTGTATTACATTATATACACCCAACAATAGACTTTTTATTTGTACTTAAGATTCCTCACACATATTTGTTATTTACACATTGAATATAACTTCAATACATACCATGAAACTAAACTATCTCACAATAAAATATAAGTTAAACCTAAGATTGTGTCCTCAGTTCCAGAAACAATAATGAGCCTACATAAAGCTGAAGTGGGAATTGATCTAACAATGTAATTGTAAGTGATTTATTCTTTGTATTTATTCAGTGCTGAAACACCGCTCCTGTGACTGTAATTGCAGCTCCTCAGGACCCACCAGGTACTGTTTTCTCAACACAGGTTTGAGAAGAAATATAGCTAAGGAACAAATTAGACCAAAAAACCCACTGGTCCTAGAAATTTCAATCAAGATAAAAGCATGTGCATATAGCTGAAATACAGATTTTCTTATACTCGCCTCTAATACAGAATTATAAAAGATAAAAATGAAAGCAATACTGCTTGCAATACCAGGCAGTTTGACTTGTTATGCATTGGAGAGGGTGGTAATGCTTCATGTAAATCGTTCAACAAATGAGAAGATTATAATGTTACCAAATGAAGTCCAGGCAGTCCGGTTGGAGAAGAAAAGGAGGCAGATAGGTGGGCTGTGTCATTCAAATCCTTCATTTACTGGCTAAGCCAATTTGGTGCTGAGGCAAGTAACAGGGCTGGCTATAATTCAGGGGAGGAGACGGTGACTGCTGGTTGATATAATGGAATATCTGCTGTCAGTGAAGTGCAGGAGATCCATCTTCCTGGCTAAGCAGTGGGGCCGACATCTACAGCTGCATCACCAATGATAATGTTATGTGGGAGAAAGAGGAAGCTGCACTCAAAGGTGCTTGTTGACGCTTAACAGCCCTACTAACATACCTTGTTATTGTCCTCACAGCAACACACGAACACAGCAAAACAGATGGAGTGTTGCACCTTGGAAAGGCAGCAGTGTGAAGTGATTGCACATGACATGCCATTAATGTCTCTCTGCTATTGTCTTCTCTGTCAACCCCCACCCCTATTTACAGCTAAGAAATACATAAATAAAATGAAACCAAAGAAAGAAGATTCTTGTAAAAGATCCTATTGACAGTAATGACAACCATCTATGCCTACTTGTTATTTACAGAAATTAATGGTGATAAACCATATAAATTATGTTGTTATACAGGCATACAGGTGTGTGAATGTGAATACTAATATGTATTCAGATCCTTTACTTAAGTGTAAGTAGCAATACCACACTGTAAAAACATTATTTAAAGTAAAAGTCCTGAATTCAAAATGTAACTTCCATCATGTAAGTATCATCTGGAAAATGTACTTAAAGTATCGAAAGTAATCAAGGCAGAGAAATGGTCCCTGTGATTGAATACAGTATATCTAATGATATGCTACAGTCTTGTTGTAGGTTGAGGTGGAGATTTTCTAAGCAATTTTTAACAATTTTATATAGAGCTGACACTAATTAGTATTTTCACTATAGATTGATCTGATGGTTTTCTTGACCAATCCATTTATTGTTTGGTTTGCAAAACATAAGAAAATAGTGAGAATGGCCATCACAATTACCCAGAGTTTTGTTTGTTAATTATGATGATTAATCAGTTATCAAAACATTTGCTGATTAATTTACAAACAGACAAGTGCCAAATCAGCTAATGGATTAATTGACTAATCATTCAAGCTAACATTTTAACTTTTGGGTAGTTGAATTTTTTACAATGCGTCGTATTTTAAAAGGTCTTCATATCTTTTGTTTGTAAATTCTTATTTTTTTTAAAGTAACTATTAGTCCCTGTTGTTTTGAAATGTAGTGAAGTTGAAGTACAAAGTGTCATGTAATGGAAATACTGAAGTAAAGTCCAGATCCCTCAGATATGCACTTAAGTACAATACTTGAGGAAATGTGCTGAGTTACATTTCACCATTGAATATTAGAACAAATCTCCAATTCTATTGAGCGGACAATAACAAGCTGTGACAGAAGGACAAATCGCAGCAATAACAGGAAGGAGAAATATGAATACAGGCATCAGTTTGACCTGCGCTGCACTGACCAAAGAACTGCAATCAGCAAACTAACTCTGAAGAATCATTTGCATAAACACTAGCTAGAGCACTGAGTGGGACTAGGTTACGACACAGATCCCAAGCCATGAGCCTTTGTGGGAGTACCATTTGCATTCATTTAAATATTTAGTCAGCACAGACAAACTGTCCGAGATAATAATTGATGTCATATTATGGGTTCCAAAAACTTTAAATTGCATCTGGAATGGACCTGCAGTCGTCACTGAGCGAAGGATTGGTTTTCATTTCACCCGGCTACGCAGATTTGGGTTGAGCAGGTTAGAAACGTCTTTTGTTCTGCCGAAATATCAATCACTCGTCGACTAAGACAAGAAGACCAATTTGAGATTTTATCCTCTTATCAGTGGCTCTGCAGGGGTAGTGAAATGTCGCTTAAGCCAAGGCATTACCCTCTATGAAGTTTATTGTCTCTCTGCTTTGCCTGTGTCTACACTCATCATCCAGCAGTCAAGGTATCAGACTTACCTCATAATTTCTCCAAGAGCCAGAAAAAAATTTGCGCGAGGGTCATACTTGCTCTGTAATTTAGTGAAAATGATGTCCCCTCTCGGTGCCCCTCCCCATGTATGTTTCCTGTGAAGATATTTGACAGCTAGGGTACCGGGAGAGACAGACAGCTCACAGTGGAGAGCAGAGCGTGGGCAAACTCAGCCAACACTCAGCGAGGAGGGCTGAGGCCCCATGGTGGCTGCCTCAGCGTGACCGGTGGGATAAACACACCACCTACACTAAAAGCCTTACAAAAGAGACACGGCTATTCCAACAGCTGTGACATGCAGCCTGTACCCCGTGACTCTGGAATGAACGAGGTTTATTTATGGTTTAGATGGAAGAAAGGCTTAAAATACCTGATGTTGGTACTTTCAGCTCTTACAGCTGAGCTACTGTGGTTTAGGTTTAGGGTTGGCCGTCCTCCCCCCGACCAAGGGAGCTCTATGTCTGTAAATAGTGCTCAGCTCATATTGATACACTTACAGCGAATGCACAGTGGGATTATTTTGAAAGGGAATGCACGACATATATAATTAAAAATGGCTAAGTGCCTGTGTGCTTGCTTTGGTCATTTTTTCTTTACCTACTTCTCCTTCTCCATCCATTAGCTTGGAGGCAAGAAGGGGAATAAGGGTATACCTATATTTTACACATAGCTCAGAGGAAAATTGCACTACATGCATGATTCAGAGGCTTATTCAGCCTTGTAGGCTCAATTTATCCATTGTCAACACATACAATGACTTGACTCAGATTTAAGGTTCTGTGACAGATTGATTTAATTTGAATAAGTTGACATTATAGTCAAAGGAAAGTGCTTGCTTTGCATGTCCTTTTCCATCAGGATGATGACAATTACTTTGTCTGAGGTACTGACTGCTTCATCAAGTACCCTACAATGGGGAACATTTCCTTAGATTTCTCCCTAATAGTGATTTTATATACAAGAACAGCGGCTCAGGGTCTAGCATAAACTTTACAATACCACCATATTTGAATTATTCAAATTTGAGAGTACTCTGAATGCAGAGCAATCCCCTACTAGGGTCTTTTATTAACAGGCTTGGCTGCACGCCTGTGAAACCATGAGATCCTCTGACTCAATGCCATCGTTCATACAGTCAGCAATCCTCTCACCTGTCTGCACACATACTGGCAGCCGCTTCATACCCCAGAGGGGTAAAAATAACTAGTTAATTATTCATCTTGTGGAACTGATGCCGTCTTTCATCATTTGAAATGTCTTGAGAAACATCTCAACTAGACAGAGCAAACGCACAGTATACCAACAGAGATGTAGCTGAGGGAAAAACCTCTCAGTCGTAAAGGATGTGCTGCCCGTTCAGTAATTATGTGAGCTGATACAAATACAACCCTGCTAATATTAGATGACACTTTATGTCAAACCCATAGTTTCCAGGAAAACGCTGCCTTTGTACAGACAAAATACTGCTGACCCCTTAACATTAACTTTCTGAGTTTAAAATACATTCATAACACATGAAAAATACGAATTAATCATTCAACTAATAACTAACTAACAAGTAGTTTTTACACTGGTCACTACTCAATCACACTTTATCTATCCATCAATCGATCTGATTATTCATGGACATGTCACCAGTCTGTCACAGAGAGAAGATACAAAAACACACCTTGTGATATCTGTATATACAATAATCATTGGGCATTTCAGCTCCACTGCAATAATACAAAATCTATTATATTTGGAATGCAGTTGATATTTTAAAGAAATATCTGCATTTTTCCAGTATTTTACTTTACTTCTTGCTGAGAGTTACATGAAGGTCGATACCACTCTCATGTCTGTGTGTTAAATATGAAGCTACAGCCAGCAGCCAGCTAGCTTAGCTTAGCACAAAGACTGGAGAGAGGGAGAAACAGCTGGCCTGGCTCTGTCCAAAGGTAACAAAAGCCACCTAAGCTCACTAATTAACAAACAAACTCATGAACTATGTCAGATTGTTTTTTTGGCTGGGCACAGTTACTTCCTGGAGTCTCCTCTGACAGTTGTTTTCTCCTTTTCAAGTTTTTATGCTAAGCTAAGCTAACCATCTGCTGGCAGTAGCTTCATATTGACCGAACAGATATGAGAGTGGTATCAATCTTCTCATCTAACTCTCGACAAGAAAGCAAATAAGCGTAATTCCCAAAATGACAAACTATTCCTTTAGCCCCCATTCATTTTTGTACATGTAATTTAATGAAACTAAATCAGTACAAACAACAAATAAGACCATTATGTCAATAATATATGCATAGATGCTGATGAGACATATCTCATCCTACACAGTATTGTTTTTTTCATTCACAACATCTGACTCATGATATAGGATGTAAACAAACTGATGGCGGGTCAGAGGCCAGGGAAGTGGACTCAGGCACACATGTGTTGTATACCCACATCACTCTCACAGTCATTTCAAACCGAGTGTTGGTACGCGATAGCCGCTGCTTGTGTGTCTGCAGGCAGTTAGCAATGAGGCGCCCACCAGTCTGCATCTGTCTGTCTGCAGCCAGGGAGCCTGAGCCTTCCAGTGCCCTATCCATAAGAGAGCTGAGCCCAGCAGGCAGCCCACACAGATGCCGTGCATACCGACAAAAGGACATCCGCCTACACCGTGTTGTCTAAATGATTCCCTAGCTCACGTAACGGTGAAAAAAGCAGAGCAGATTGTGAAGTGTATGATCAGTGGAGGTTGGAAAGTGTTTAGAGAAATACTTGCCTCAGTTCCTGTAAAACTTTTCATTACTGTGCCGCAGAGTTGCTTGAATAAAAAGAGGAGGGTCGAAGGTTGTGAGCTGGTCTATGATTTGTGACAGATGGTGCAGGGAAAGGGATTGTTTTGATAAACTCGGGCAAAAAGTGCTTCATTCTTTTGAACGGCTTTGCATCTGTGAAGGTGAGAAGAGGGCAAGTGAAGTGCACTCACACACAGCAGGCACATGTTCAGTTATTATTGCAGGTAGTGTTATTGAAGCCATAAAGCAATAAAAGCACTCACACACACACACACAGGCATTCGTGAGCATGCACACAACGGCACACAAATATTTATAAGTTGACGATCGTCCATGACTTCCATCTCAGCTGAAATTTTCATCAAGGTTTTGATGCACCACAGAATCCCTCATAAGCTTATTAACTTGACATGTTAATTACTGCTCATTAACACAGGGATTTATTTATGAACTCATATTAGATTGTACAATATTTGTAATAACTTTGTTAAATGTTTAAATGACCAGTTTGCAAAATCTAGATAAATACAGGAATGTGGTTAAAAACAGCAGAACTCTGCTTATTATTAGTGTTCAAACTTGCATGATTTCATGACTGGTAAACATCCAGAGGAGCAGTACGGCTGGTTTTGATTGAATGTGCAAAAAGTAAAATGTAGTTCGCAACACTGCAGCAAGCTAAACTCATCTGCATTCAGCCTTATGTCCTGCATAACTCTCATACTGGCCAAGTCATCCAAAATATTGAAAACAACCATTTGCTGTGCCTTCCACCTGGGTTGCCAAGTTTTTACACTAGAGGGTTTTTGGAGAAATGAGTTTTCAATATTTTGTATGTATTCCTTTTAAAAAAGCTCTTTGCTTTAATTTGAAGAAATCAGATGGCTTTAGGCCTGCAGGGCTGCATAATTAAACTAAAATACAGAATTGAAGAAACTTATTTTATATCAGTGATTTATTGTGCGATAAAATGATTGTAGTGAATGTTGACTTTTGCCGCAATCAGACTCCAGCTAAGTTTTTCCTCCCTATCCTGCCTGTGAGCAAATATGATACAGCTTACAATCAAATACGGTTATGAAAGTAGTGAAGTCATGCGTGAGCATTGTACAGCGCAAACTGCTAATTGTCATCTGGACACTCTGGCCTTAGTCACCACAAGGATATACAAATATTGAGCTGGCACAGAAAGCTCTGCAGGGTTTTTAGATAGTTCCAGTTACTGATTTGTGTCATTAGCATGAAGGCTGTTTCAGTCATAAATAATAGTGAGTATATGCAAAAGAGATCTGAGCTGCTGTCCCATAATGTGCCCAAATATGAGTCCAATGCTCAGGGATTTAAACAGACCACTCTCCTTGTTTGGGTCATGCACTCATGTGAACCTTGTTGAATCTATAAATGTTGGCTAGGCTGTAAATTTTCTTTTACATCACAAGAGACTCAGACTTCTTTCCTGTATTGACACAGAAGGTGGTGTGTGTGCATTTGCCTATACAGTAGCTCCACTGTGTTAATATTTTGTTGGCTGTAAATATTGATCGCTCCTCAAATTCCACTTGTTTAAAGGAGCAGTATGTAAGATTTAGTGGCATCTAGCGGTGAGGTTGCAGATTGCAACCAACTGAATACCCCTGCCCTCACCCCTCCTTCTCCAAGCATGTAGGAGAGCCTACGGTGGCCTTCAGGTTCATTTGCGCTAGGCTTGTGCCGATTGGAGATCATATATCGACGATTGGGATGATTGACGATTGTTTTTTTCTAAGTCGATATTGAGGCAATTTAACTAACTTACTATCAGAACTAAGATGTTCTAAAAATAATCTGTTCTGTGCCCTACTGTGCATTTAGAGATGTTTCCGGTGGAGCGACATGCCCGCCTGCTGAGCCCCGTTAATCAGCGGCGAGTGAATTTTAAATCCTTAATTACAAACCAGTTTGCCGTCTCTTTTCCATGGATCTGACACCCTGCATCTCTGTTGTCCATATTCCTGCTCACCAAAACTTTGCTCTGCGCGCGATAAGAGTAGTTAACGTTATGGATATGATTTGGATTGTGATATTAAAGATAATAATGTTAAATGGAGCGTAATGCTGTGATATTGTCGCACCAAGTACAGACACAGACTTTTAAAAGGGAGCCGCTGTTTGAATAGAGGAGACATTGCTATTAAATAGATTTTTTTATTGTTTAAATATTTTAAATAAAATATTCACTTTTATAAATCGCCTCATAACCTGGCGATTGGACGTCCACGGTTGGACGATATGAAAATAGAAACAATGGCCCAATCCTTCGCCACCTTCAAGCTGCCACTTCAGTGGAAAAACGTGATAGGCCCTCTCTAGAGCCAGCTTGTCTGTCCTGGGCTACTGTAGAAACATGGCGGTGCAACATGGCGGACTCCGTGGAAGAGGACCCGCTCCCTATGTAGATATGAAGGGCTCTTTCTAAGCTAACGAAAACACAATGATTCTCTGTTTCAGGTGATTATACACTAATGAAAACATAGTTATGAATATTATATTCCATTTCTGCCAATAAGATCCCCCTAAATCCTACACACAGCACCATTAACTCTGGATTATTTTATGAGGTATTTAGTGCCTGACCGCCGCTGTCACTGATACTCCGTTGGTATTTCTGAAAACCTGCACAGAATCACTGAACAGTGTTAAAGCAGCAGCAGTTGGACCAATACTCCTATGTTGCTACTAAAAGTTTAAATAAAATCCCAGAGATGCACTCTCAGGCCTTATACCCCGCATAAAATTTTAAATGTTTCCTTCACTTCTCGCACATCACATCGTTTGTTTGTGGCAGAATAGGAGTAACACCTGATTCTTGCCATCTGAAACATCTGTGCATCCCCCATAATGCTCGCGCCGCGGTATGTCTGAACTTTATTTTGATTAGGATTGTGACAAGCGGAGATAATCACAAATCACTTTCTGAAAGTGCTGCTCTCAGAGGAAAACACTTTGAATCAAGTGACTACATCACTGGGGGGTCCCTTAAAGGAGACTGTTCAGAAGCCGAAGGAAAAATAAATCAGAAAGTCTCTTCTGGCTTTATGAAAAGCTTAATGTCGAGGAATCAAAAAGCAGCTACTGTAAGCTTGCGAAAGCAGTGTTTTTAATAATTACTGTACATTTTAAAGATTGCTGTAACTCTGTGGTAGTATTGAATGTGCCAGGAAGAGTTATGAATACGCCTACTACCACATGCAGTATTTACAAAGGTGTCGAATACGCAAATCAACTATAAGCAACTATAAGGGCAGCAGCTGGTATCACTAATATGATCTGATAAATAAACTGCTGTTAGCAAAAGCTATTTGCTTGTTACATCACAGTGACATAATTTTCCCCACACACTTCTGAAAGTGAGAGGTTTTTACTTATAGTTTCAGAAGATAATTAACACACATTCATTCACGTTAAAGACATTGTTTAGTCGTATAAAAGTAGCTTGAGTAAATGAGGGAGTTTGTGTGAAACAGAAGAAGGGTTTTAATGCTGAATGATCTCACACATGCAAACCCAAGAGCCCCAGAGACAGAAGCAGCATGTAGGGAGGACCGCTGAGAACAGCTCCTGCCTTGTTTCTGGCCTGCAGCCCTCATGTGTAAAGCATGCAGCATATGGAGGCATTCAGGTGAAAAGCCCACCGGCTCCTTCAGCAAATACAACATAAAGCACTATTTTGTTCTGCATGTATGTAAACATACCTTTCTGCTTTAATCCTGATAAAAAATAATTTATGAAGAAAAGTTTGACATTTTGTGAAATACGTTGATTTGCTGTCTTACCGAGAGTTAGATGAGAAGATGGATACCACTCTCATATCTGTATGGTAAATATATAGCTGTAGCCAGAGGCAGGTTAGCTTAGCTTGGCATAAGGACTAGAAACAGGGGTAAACAGCTAGACTGTCCGATGGTAACAAAATCATTAATTAATACATTATATCTCATTTTTTTCACAAAAACTGAAATGTCGCCGTGAACAGTAAATTCTTGGATTTTCTGCTGGTAGTCGTTTCCCATTAATCTGTCCAAAACCCGGAGTGAAAAACTTCACATGGGCAGTACTATGGGGGGTTACTATGGGGGGTTATTTGGACAGAGCCAGGCTAGCTGTTTCCCCCTGTTTCCAGTCTTTGTGCTAACCGACTTTTGGTGGTGTCCTCATATTTACACACAGACATGAGAGCGGTATCCATTTTCTCATCTAACTTATGGCAAGAAAGCAAATAAGAGTATTTCTTTTTAGATTCTGTATAGAACTGACAGGAACTCCTGTACAACCCAGTTTTAGATCTTTTTTCCCCACATCATCTTTGACCTGAATATGATTCAAGTGAGATATTATCTCAAACCCTCAACATGAAATTGCTTTTCAACTTGGATTGTCAGGGGAAACACAAAAATGTGGAATTACTTTGTGAATGCCAAAGAGACTTTTCTCTCTCCAGACTACAGTTTTGTTTTGTAGGTTTGTTAAAATCTACAGTGGCTTCTTCAATCACAGACTTACGTGACCCTGTGATGCCACCACACAGACAGATATCACTGGAGCGGGACAGATGCAATCATAGTAATCCTTCCTCGTATGTCTGAGGCTCTATACAATGAAACCATTAAAATGATTCAGGTGTCTCTGCCGCTCGAAGCGGGTCAGAATAGAACAACGACGACCCCGATGACTCTGACCGCTGGAGATGAAGACGTCTGCTTGTTGCCCACCCCAAGCTAACACCTGCATGTGTTCCACCAGCTCGGAGTGTGTGTGTGTAGCTCTCTATTAAATATTTCATTCAGGTCAAGGGCAAAAAACACTTGTTCGCCAACACAGTGAATAACAGACGCGCTAATGGCCGGCATATGGGCAGGCAAAGCGTGGTTTTTAATTGATAAATTACATGAGTGGTTTTTATTCAGCTATTCAACATTTAGGTACATTTTCAATTTATTGTTTCCGCTGCTAGGATATCATTTCAGTTGTCCCCCGAGCAGAGAAAACCAACTGAGTATAGAAATAAGCCCATTTTATTTCTGAATAAATGGTGGCTGATGGGTAATGTTAGCCATTTGTGCTCTTCCCCATTAACGATTGTCGCTCCCACATATTTTACAGCTGCATCACTTGATGACACTCCAGGGGAACAGATGTGTCCAAATGAATTTACAGAGAACTCTGATGTGAGAGAGATTGTTTTTATTATTTTCCTGTCATTCTGCTCAGTGCAAAGTCATCAGCTGTACAGCAAGAGGTTCAAAGCCCAGGAACAAACCATTTCAAAGTCTTAGTGTAGTTAAACAGCATGTACCGGACTACACAATAACACATGAGTGTTCATTATTATGCAAATTAGTATGGTCTCTTTAGAGGCTCCATGATTTCATTTTCAATTATACAATTTTCTCTGTCACCTTACAAGTTTTCTTTCCTCTTTCATTGTTTTTTGAACATCAAATCCGTTACAGCCTGGGTATTAAATTAAAGTCCAAATGGAAGTTTCAGAGGATGCCTTAGAGAATTTGGTTATGCTATGTCACATCAAATGAAAAAAATTCTCATTAAAGGATTTATAAAACCCAAGTGTGAGTGAGCATGCTGCTGGTTGCTTCGCATGGGTGTCTGTCCTTTGGATTTTATTTGTAAAATGCTCCATAACTTACAGGCATGATTTGAGCCTGTTCAATTTGCTTAATGAAAACTTTTCGCAGTAATTCCCTTTGTTTGGTAACACAAATATACATAAAGTGCTAAAGTAAAACATCCAACAAGCACCACAAACTTTAATACTCTCGCAACAGTTGATTGGTCCCATGTCTTAAATGAGACAGCGAACTGCTGTCATGCAAACCAATCCTGACAGTCACCACCATTGACATAATCTGTGAATAAGGTCTCATACGAGGCAAACACAACTATTTAGTTAGCCGACTATACGAAAAGTGCCAAGATAATTATTCCAAACAGATTGTTGGCTACGTCTCCTGGCAAATGTGTTTGCAGCTTGCATTAATATTTATTGTGTTACTGTGTGTCGAACTACTGAGGCATGTGGGACGGCTTAACTTTAACAAAAAAGAGAAAAAATAAAGTTAGGAATTTACTGCTGCTTGTAAAATTTGTAATGTTGAGACAAACTGCACCAAAAGTAACGTATGCATCTTAAAACTAAACGCAGCATTAATTAAGCAAGATGATTGTCTTTTTTTACCATTATTTTTTTTCGTAGCCACCATGTAATAGACATTCTTCTTCATTCAGTGGACAAAAGTCAAATGATCAGAATTAATTTTTAAGTAATGAATGCATAAGGCAGTATTCAATACAGCCATCATTCAGTGATTTCCATCTAGAAATGCAGGAATCAATGTATTAATACTGCACGGAGGTTGGGATCACATCACTTCAATATTCAGTATAGTGTTTTATGACTCCTGCTGTACTTCCCAGTAGAATTTGAACAACCCAGCTAGGAGACATTGTGCAGGTCAACTCAAGGTTGCCTACATGTCCAACATGTGTTGTTGTGAGTTCCCATTACTGGGATGTAAATGCAACACACCTTGATACATTTTACTCAGCAAGTTGCCTTCACTTTTATCATCAACCATCATGTCTGGAATTATCATAGAGACAAATTATATAAATGTAGAGGTTGAATTATAGTCCAAGATAACGACTCAGCAAGCTTGAACCAAAAAGTAAGACACAAAGACAGTCAGTGGAAGATAAAAGTTCATGTTTAGTGAAGTTGAAAAGCAGCCATCAATCCGAGAGTCAGGCAATGGGTCGGTAGACAGAAACAAAGGCTGGAAAGCTACACGGATGCAAACTAGACAATCTGGCAGGGATGCAGGTGAGGGAGTGGGAGGGGAAGGTCAGGTGAGGGGAATGGCGGGAAAGGGGTTAATGCAGGGCAGGAGGGAGTGGCTGGATCTGAAATGACATGAGAGTTAGTAGATGGCATGAAAAACAGAGCAGACAACTGAATGAATACTAAGAGTTGGGTGAAGTTGTGACATCCATATAAGATTTAAAAGGCAGTTCAGAAATAAGAACTGTATTATATCAACAGTATGGTCATGTCTGTAATAGACTGACCTCTTCAGTCTTGAGGATGTATAAAATCTTCTATCACACTGGCATGCACAGATAAGGAAGTCGGAGAAATTGTGCACAGTGCACTGCAAATGTTATGTGATTATGAAGGAATAATAAATTATTACAACAATGAAAGGGCAACTTGAATGGATAAATCACATTCCTCAGTCCCTCTGGAAGTAAAAAACTCTTAGCCATTTTTTGTTTCCAACAGGGCTGTAAACCTGGATGACTGACTGAGCTCATGTAATGAGGAAGTAGCAGTATTGTTCTTGTGAAAATAAAGTAATGCTGTAAGCAAGGCAGGAATTTCATGGGGGCCATGAGGGCCATGGCCCCCGTCCCCCCTCAGCTTGGCCTTATGCCCCTCAAAAAATGATATGCCCGGGGGCCACAGTGGCCTTGATGCCCCGTCCACACTGATGTTGACTTTGTTCTCTTATTTGTCCTCGTGACTGTCCCAAAGTTAACTTTTTATTGTCCCTGATCATTTTTTTTTCCATCACAGGGATGGCGGAACAAATGTAAACAAATTGTACGCAAACTGTAAATAAACATATAAACATTATAAGTAATAAGAGGAAACAACCTTTTGTTTTCTCGTGATAATGGGTTGATTATCTCGTTATCTTGAGATAACAAAGCTCGTTTTCTTGAGATAACGAGATAATTAACTCTTGATTTTGAGATAACGGCATTAAAAAAAAAATTGCAGGCACAGCCGTTCTTGGCTTCCGTATGTATATGAAGTATATGTATTAAAAATAAAATCATCCTTAACCCTTAAGTTAAATTCATTATTTCCGTGGACATAAAATCATTGTTTTATTTGATGGCCTTGCTGCCCTGGCATTTGGCATTTGTGTCCTCAAAAAATTGACAACACCAAAGGCCAAGTGGCCTTGCCCCTAAAATGATGAAATTCCAGGCCTGGCTGTAAGGCTACTGTGGCTCCTAAACAGCAGAAGGAGAGTAGTTTGTCACATTGTGCAGCCCAGATAAGCAAATGGCCTACTTTATCATATTAAAAGTCTAAACTTCTTATTTCTACCCATCACAACACTTTCTGGAGATTCATTTTATGAAACGGATCGTCAGGATGCTCTAGCCACAACATTATGTAGAATATGCTCCTGCGCAGTAATCAGTAACAGTATGCAAGGAACAATAATTAGAAGTGCCAGCAGGACATACTACAATTAAGTGTTATGCATGCAAGTGTTGAGTGTTTTGCATGAACATGTTCACCAGGTAATCAGTTTCATTAACCTATAGAGTAACTAACATCAATGATTACAAATATGAATATAATTGTAGGAGAGGAAGTGACTTATTTGCGCAGATATCAAATGTTCATACAAACATAAAAAAATATTTGTGATTCACATGTACAGTATGTGCAAAGGGCTATTTAGAAACCAAAGGGAGGCAAAAAGGGAAAACATGGAGTAACATATGCTGTGACAATTAATCACATTACAGGCTGTGAACCTTCTGCGTCGCGTCTCTCAACCTACATAATTGCATCTAAACCGTGCAATCACTTAGCAGTATTTCTCGTGCTGCAGAAGAAAATTACTCATGAGCAATTTATCTGATCTCACATGAAAACTCACTGGGGGTGACAGCAAGGTTTACATGCTAATGCACAACACTGAAAGTGTCAAAAGTGTTTTACATGTGTTAAAGTGTTTTATATGTGTGAGTGTGTCTTTGCAAGTACTGTCTGTTTGTGTGTATTTGCTCAATTTTCTGCCAAACCTTTCTTCGGCACACTAGAGGCCTGGCTTTATGGATAGCAATCCAGACTGAAATATCCCAACAACTATTGGATGTATTGCCATGAAATTTTGTGCGGATGACTCTTACTGACTTCGGTGATCCCCTCACTTTTCCCTTTCCCCACCATGAGGTTGACATTTGTGGTTCTGAGTGACACATCTCAGGAGCTAGTGGATGGATTGTCATGAGATTCGCTACACACTGACTGACTTTTTCTTTAGCTCCATCATCACATCAAAATTTTAATCTTTCCAATATGGTTTATGAGCAAACACCTGCAAAACTACATTCCCATCAGCCTCAGCTGTACTTTGTGTTTAGTGCCAATTCGCAATTGTTAGCATGCTAACATGCTGAACAAAGATGGTGAACATATATCTGCTAAAAATCTGCATGTTAGCATTGCCACTGTGAGCATGTTAGCATACTGACATTAGCATTTAGCTCATTTCACCACTGTGCCCAAGTACAGCCCCACAGAACTGCTAGCATGGCTGTAGAATCTTAGTCTTGTTTGTCTCCTGTTGGTTTCTCTTAATAATTTCCGCTCTGAAGATGTATGTGCTCTGTATCTGTTTGTGGAGTTCTTGACATTTTCATGTAAGATCTGAAACAAATTATCAACCTCCTATTAGTACCAAGCGGATATTGATCTGTGACATTTTTTAATGTTTACTCATTAAAATCAAACAAGGACTTAATTAGAACATGGGTATCTTTACTTTCAAATACAGTACAAGTTGAAGCAATCTCATTAAATCAGCCATCAGCTATTCATTAATGCTACTGAGTGGTTATCATTCAATCTCAAAAGCACGATGCCAGAAGGCTCTTTTATTTAATACCCAGCAAGAATTGCAATCTGACCACTGGCGTCTGCCTTCCTTTAGACTGAGAAAATAAAATACCTATTAACCTTTTATATTGCTCGGTGCATATGTAAGAGTTGGAGTCCCAGAAATCATTAATAAGTCGCACTCAAGTGGCAGATCTAAAACCCTGTGGTTATGCGTGTGCACAAAAACTGACTTCAGCAGGTTCCCTCATCTGCATACAATCAAACTGTGCAGTGAGCCATTAAGGAGGATGAAGACGAGATGGAAGACTTATGAAGGGGTCTATATTATCTTGACCAAAAAAGGCAGGAAATTAATCAGTCTTTAGCAGTCAGTGAGCTGCCTGTTGGTGGTAAAAGCCTCCCTCTCTCTTTTCTAGCTGCTGGCAACATTACGCAGGTTCAGACTGGATCTCTATCTGGAAACCTCAGGCTGTAGCGGTGTAGTCAGGACACACTGCTTCAGCGGAAAGACACAAAAACTGAAGCTGAGCTTTCACTGTCTAAAGAAGATAGATAATATTCTCATAAAAGAAAAACAGACTCATTATTTTGATGAGAAACAGCTGGTGTGCTGCCAATTAGGCGCTGAATTTACATTATTAGTGAAATTTGCTGCTGGCAGTGATGGGTTTTTTTTTCTTCTTTTTTTTTGCATGAATTCAGAAAGAAAATTGGCTCGCGACAGAGAAGCTTCCTTGTCCGCTCTGTACCACAGGAAGATATTACTTTGGCAAAAGTTTGGAATTGCAAAACAACATATATGCAGAAAAAACAAGTCAAGCTGGCAAATCAACATGACAGATGGAGTGAAAAATATGAGATGTGATTGCGCTCTTCAAAGGCTCAGGTCTGCGTTTTATCCAGTTTTTTAAAATCAATAAATCATGAAGGTTTTGTTTCACAGATGGCATTTTCATTCCATTCAAATTAGATCATAAATTTCAATGAATACACTCGAAAGTTCAGTGCCATCAAATGCATGTTGAACTCCTACAAAACCTGGAAAGTTAGTTTGCTAATAATAACATGGTAGTCAGTGACAGTCTCAAAGGCTAAATGAAAAATGAGACCTTGTGACCTTTCCACAACAAGGATCTTCATATTGCTGATTTAAAATTCAGAGGACATTTTCACTCTTTGGGGGAGGTCATGAAGGTGAGAGGGGTACTGAATAGGAAGGCATTTAAAATGATAATTTATCTGCCGAAAAATATTGTCATTTAAATTCAACGTTGTGATAAACTTTGCTAAATTAACATTCACCCTGTGTTACAGAGCAATAAGCATATTTTTCAACATGTTTCAAGTGTCAAAATGAGCTTTCCATTGTGCATATTTCTAATCAGATGTTCAGTCAGAAAAATGGCACAAACAAACATGCAGTGGAATCCTTTTGTTTGTCCTCAACCTCCTTGGGAAGTCTGTGACCTTTTTAAAGTCGAGCTGAGATACGGAGAGTAAAAAATTGGTTAAAAAGATGAAAATAGCTACTGCATCAATTCTACTTTTGTAAACAGCGGTTTTAATTATTTATGACGGTTAATGAAACTACAGCCAGCAGCTAGTTAGCTTAGCTTAGCATAAAGACTGGAAACAAGGGGAAACAGCTAGCCTGGCTCTGTCAAAAGTTTACAAAATATACCTACCAGCACCTCTAAAGCTCACATATGTTATATCTTGTTTGTTTAATTTGTACAAAAACCGAAGTGTAAAAATGACACCTTTTACTGAGGGTTATGTGCCAGACTATTTCTTGGCCAGGCACAGTCACTTTCTGGAGTCCTATTGATGCTGAGAGGTTGCCAGGCAACCAGTGAAGAAAGCGCATTTCCAAAAATGTCAAACTATTCCTTTAATTCTCAGGCACTGAACATTTAATGTTACTAGCCTGTTATTTGGTTGCTGGGTGAGTTCATGGGTAAAAACGAGAACCACTGAGAACCATTTTATGAATTGTTCTCAGCTTTTGATGTAGAATAAATATTGGTACATCAAAACTGAAATTGTTTCTGGTAACAGTACATTTTGCCATCATAATGTGAAATAGTTCCTTCTGCATGCATCACATTGTTGATAAGTTGTTCCTTCTGCAATAGGAAACAGTGAGCACATTTAAAACGTGTGAATCTGATCTAGCCAGACCTGTGTTTTTCTCTCCTCATCTCTATTGGCTGTTAATCACATTACATGTGTCCCTGGCGACTGCATCTGTGGAAACTTTATTTAAATTAGATTGTCTTATGGCTCCCAGTGTCTGTAAAGCACACAATTGCCCAAATATTTGTCTGACTAACATATAATTAGTGACATTACTGATGTCACTTTGTGCAATTGTGGGAGAAAAATACCACAAGCTTTGCAGCTGGTAAAAAGCAGAAAAGCCAAAAGCGATACGCTACTGAAATAGCTCTGTCCTTAAAGGTTTGGTGGATTTCAAGCAGTGGAATCATTTTATGAGAAAAACAAGCCTTTCATTCTTCGCTTGTGATTTTAATCATCGCCTTCACAACATTAAAGGTCTATCTGCCAGCAGTTGCTCAGAATTGGCTGATAGTTGCTTGATTGATCAGGTATCAATTGATCAGCTGATAAACCGGGCCTGGACAGGGATCACTTAAACTCCCTCCTCCTCCTACCGCTTAGGGGCTATTTTGTATATACATTAACTTGCCCCTGGGCTGTCCCTAATAATCCCTCCAGTAAAAAGTAAGGAGAGATGATGTACTGGTAGTGGACTGTCGAGTCACACCTTAATTTATATTCAGCATGTAGCAGCCAAATATGGATCTGAAGTGGTCTGGGGCTTTTGGCATTTGTTAGAACTGCCAAGACTCCTCCTTTTGCATCACTCATTTGACTGTTGCCAGCTTACACTTAAAAGAATATAACCATCCTTATCTCTTAATGAAAATGTCCATCAACACAGTAAAATTATTTTTTGTGAATTAAGGGCACATGATGCACTCCTTTCTTTCCTAAAACCTGTAGCTAAGACCCAATGCATTGTTTTGTAACAGCCAGGTTTCCAGTACATAAATAGCAGTATATCCTTTATATCTTTTCAGTACTGTATCTACTCAGGTAGTAGTATGGCCAGTGTTTATCTGTACACTCTGACCCTGTGAACACCTCGCTCACACTACGCAGCACTGACACTGGCTCCCAGTCCTATATGGCATAAAGAACAAGATTTTCCAGGTCGCCTTCAAATCCCTCCATGGTCTTGGACTTCCCTGATTCACTGACCTTATCCAACCCTACACACTTCACTCCTCCTACACTCTCTTCCTCTCTGTCCTCCCTGATAAACTCTGCTCCAGTTTGGTCACAGGGCTTTTAAGGTTACAGACACCAAGCTGTTGAAGCCTGCTCCAGGAACCTGCAGGGCCACAACCGTACTCACTAAATTTCAAACCCCTCTCTCAAAGCTCACATTCCACCCATCTTCTGAAGCTTTTAAACCTGTTTTGGTGTTCACTTGATTTTTTTATTTATTTATTTTTTTTATTCGTTTGTTATTGGGTATGAAGAGAAAGGACATGCATTACTCCATTCACCTGGCCACACTACATCATTGAGTTTTGCTGCAGAGAAAGCTACTAATGCTTTTGGCCATGTCTATGTCAAATCTCAAGAATTGCTTTCAGATAAAGTCAAATCTCAGGCAAATCAGACAAAAAGAAACCATGTGATTCTCAAAGCCCCACAAAGGGTGAAATGCACCCCTAACTGCGCTGCCAAGCAAATAGCGTCTCGGTGCTCCGGTGCTATTTGCACGTATTTAAATGAGGTAATATACATACATTTGGCACAAATGAGCCTCATTGCAAAAAAAGTCCAATTCACAAACACCAGCGCTATAGCCACACGCTGTTAGAGTGAAAATTATTAGCGTCTAGAGAGTTGGTGGTAACTGAAGCGCATTTATAAGGGGTGTCATGCACAGACTTTCCAGTGATCATTCACTAAATGTTAAATGTTAACTTTCCCTTAATGAATATTTAACTAAATCCTACACATAGAGTCTGCCAAACTAAATATTTAACTAAATCCTAAAGTAGGGGTTCGCTAAACTAAATATTTAACTACAGTTAAATGTAGACATTGCTCTCTGTCCTGCATTACAGTATTTTCAACCAGAGGACAGGTTTCAGGTACCTCTGCTGTAGTCAGTTAACTTTTTCCTCCCCATGAAAAGTAAAACAAGTTGTCATAAAAAGGTGAATACTGTTTAGTAAGTGAAGCAGGCCCGAACACAGCACTTAGACAGCAGTTAACATAAAAAGCTAAAGAGTTCCTCCACTCGGTACTACAGACATCAGACAACTTCAGACAACATTTTTTCTTACATCTGAGAAAAAGAGGTCTTTGATTCTGATAGGAACCATTGCAGAGAATTTAATTCTGACCTGAAAATAATATATCCCTGTTCTCAACAACATGCTGCTTTGAGATTAGAGGCTGCCTCAGGCATTTCTAAGCAAGAGACTTTAATTAAAAAACACTTATGTGCAGTTTTTCTACTGATGATTATATTCAGTGGCAGTCAAAAGAACTAAGCTGCTTTAGTAACCATAGTAGACCACATTAGAAAAATTCAATAATGAATACAGTACATGTAGAAATACCACTTGCATATTCACAACACAGAAGGACAAAGATGAAACACTGTTTTAAATGAAAAGGAGATGAAATCCTTGTATCTTAGCTTGCATTACTCAACATTAGATAATGTTTCTTTTGTTGAAATGTTGGGTTAATGTTTATATTTTATATTTTCAGTTGAGGTGATCAGTGATCATTTGGAAAATGATAATATATACTAATAAATAGAAGACTGAGCCTTTGTAAACCTCTGCTCTACCTTTCTGCATTATGTAAATCTTCCTTTTTAAAATTTCTAGTGTTTGAATACCGGTGCACTTTTAAAATGTCATTGTGTTGTTGAAGCTGTTATAATTCTACCACAAGTAGGTGTGGCATAAAAGCTTTTGTTTTGTGAAATGATAATGCTGTTTCTAATGTGGCAGCACAGATGGTGCCACAGAGCTTGAATATTTATGCTCCGTCAGTGTCCATCAACTCAGGCCAGAATTTCAGAGAGCAGACCAGGTCAGGCCGGTCTTTCCCAGTGAAGAACAAAGACAATACTAATGCAGGCGAATGCAGCACTCCCATGTATTACTTACCGCTGAATCCAAACACTCAGTCTACATGTAACAATGGACCTGAAGGAAAGAGAGAAAGAGTGAGGACTGGCTCAGAGTTAGGTCAGATCAGACAGTATCACCTTTTGTACAGTTACATAATCTTGAACATAGCACAGGTCAGGTAAAGTGACTGGTGTATTGAAAAGACTGAAAGCCACATTTTCCTGATATTTGATATATTTCTGTATAGCTATAACCTGGCTGCTTGTGTGTGCTGTTCTTTGGCAGGAGATGAAGAACCTTTTAGAGGAAGGTTGCAAGCGAACAGGCAGAGTAAGACAGGAACCAAAACTCACAGGCCTTCAAGAGAACATATTACAGACATTTAAATATCGTTTTGATATTTGCATGTCAAGATAGAAATTAAATTAAAATGAAAAGCAATAGTTTTTATAAATACAAGGGAAAGGTATATTTAAATAATTTTTGCACTTAAAAGTGTTCTTCACCGATATAGCATTGAACTCCTTTAACATTGGCGATCTCACAATGGACAGTGTCAAATCGATGCAGCAGGATTTTAGATACAAATGCATACGTATTGAACAAAACAATGAATCGCAGAGATTCTTATACTACAGTTAGCTAATCCTTCTCTGAGCTCTGAGGACGATCCACAGGGACTGGAGGGCCATAGGTCCTCTGGAAGGGTTTGATCCAACTGACTTTAAATTAGTAACTGTACATCAGCTGCCAAAAAAGTCCATAAAATGGATATCAGATGTGTCTCTTCACATAACCTCTGCCTACTCTGCCAACAAACCTAACTTAAAAAAAGAGCACAATTTTAAAAAAAAATGTAGACGCTTTGATGGCGTAAAACCGATAACTATGGCTACCATTGAAGGTTTAGCACAAATTAAGTCTTGACAGTGCCAAAAGTCTCATGTTTTGTGGATTATTTGTCGCTTTGTAACAACATCAAGTCTGTCAAAAATAAAAATGGTAAGAGAATAAACACCATTAAGATGTCAGACAGTGTTAATTATCATCAAGGTTCATTGAATTCATTTGCTCACATTGAATGCATAGCTCAAATATGTGCGGTTTAGTCACTTACAGTGACAAAGACTTTACATCTGAAGTAACAGGTGAAATAGCAATATTTCGTAAATATATTAGTATATTTATTTTCTGCTTCTTTTTGCAATGATGGATGATGTTGTTTTTATTAGTTTTGTTACACAGTGGGAGAGACTGGGGACTGCAAACACAGACAGAGACTCTGTGTACATGGAAGTTGTTGCCGTGTTTTCTGCTAGTGCGAAACAATGCTGGTAATAAGCCAAAAATAAAATTCTACAATTTCTATCCTCTAACTGAATATTAGACATATATATATCAAGTCAGACTAACCAGTTTTTCAGGACATTGCGTTAATGCAGTCATGCAATTCTTTGAAAATCTGGGTTGTTTTTTAATCTTTTTTTTTTTAAGTGATTTTTGATGTCATGTAACTCACTCCAGTGTTACTAACAGCATGAAATCAGCTAGCCAAACCATAAACCATTTAAACCACTTTATTTCATACAGTTATAGACATACTCTATGTTATATATTGTGAGCACTAAGCTGTTTCTTTGAACATGAACATGACAAAACATAATTTCTGAATGCTGATTATTTTGTCCCAAAAGGACACACAGTAATCTACAGAGTCTTGAGGACTTTAAAGTCATTATGAGGTCTATTTTTGTTCCAAAGTTATAATGACTGAGAGGCATTTAATTGCCTAAAGTAAATGGTTTATCTAAGGATTTCTGCCAAGGGAACATCACTTTAAACTATTAATAAACAATGTGAACAGAAAAAGCACCTCTATGCTAAAAGGTCTTTGCTCTCATTGCCATGTTTTTTAGCTTTGTGATATTACTGATAATGATGATGGCAGTGATGGTGAGAGGCTGATGCACACTAATATGAATGCAACTGTAGTAACCCAAAATGAAAACACATTCTTCTCACCTCTTCCAAACAAAATAATGGCACACTTTATAAATGTACTCAAATCAAATCAAGAGGCTGCTGTTATTATGTCATGGTGAATTTCTGTACACCAGCCCACACAGTGTATAGTTCACTGTTCATACACAACAGAAACACACAGTATGTACCTTAGAAGAAGGGTTACACTGTAACGGTAATTTAGCTGCCCTGTTTTAGCTGAAGAGAGTTAATTTAGGATATGCATGCGGCAAATTAACAAAGCCCACATGTGTGGGATGCATTTCTCTCAAGCAACACAATGTTTCTTTAGGCTTTCATTGATGGAATGGGTATCTTGACAACTTAATGTGCCTACAGTAATTCTCTTAAATTGTCTTTTTGGAATATAGCCCAATACTTGAGCCCAGTAATGCCTGAACTACATTAAAACTGGGCTTTAACCCTTTGGCGTTGTTTCAGGTTATGCAATAGCTAATCAATTTGAGTGCTTAAGAGTTAATTAGGATGCTTCCACACTTAAAATAACATGACAGGGCTGCACTGATGTGCACGGCTGGTTTACCACCAATCCCTGCCTTTTATACAGTTATTAATCTTTGGTGACTGTGACCTCTTAACATGAAATCTTGTTAATAACACTCATCATGTCAGAACATCTACATACAACGGATAAATAATACTTCTACGAATTAAATCCTTGTTACAGGGGTGATATACAGGCGGTAGTATAATTCATTGAAAGCTATATTCAATCAGAGATCAGTCAGACAATGTGGCAAGGTTTTAGAGAGAATTTCAAAGCCTCAGCACTCTGGTCAATTGACATTTCATACTGAAAAGGTGTATGAGTAAAGTAATGACTCTGGATGATGGCATGAATTTAAATACAGGTGAAAATCATTTTAATTTAGACCATGTCAAGATCCTATCAGACTTTGAGGGACAGCAGCAGGGTGCAGAGGGAGACAGTATGGGGCAGTCCTATCACTTCTCCATAGTGTATGCAGCAGCAAATCAACTAAAGAGAGAGGGAATCTGCAGTATTATGCTGCAATGTAGCCACCTTTCATGCAATGCACTTTTGTAATTGCATACATACAGTATGTTCACATAGGCTCACACTTTGCATTTCACATTTCCCCTCTTACAAACAGTGAAACACTGATTTTCTTTCCTCTGCTCCAGACTACCAGGGCAGCCTACAGCATGCGCCCCATAGTACACAATTTATATTCAATGTAATATAATAATATACTATGTATAACACTCACCTCACACATGGGGATCTGATAGGTCTAGTACAATGAATGATAATTATAGAGTAGAGTAATAATTAGAGTACAAGCATAATATAAGGAAGATAACCAGCAGAACAAAAACTACTTACACTAAATACGCATTAATTTTTGCAGATCAGTAAGATACGATATTACCATTTATTTAGTCAAATAACAAACCATCAAACCATTTTCATCACTTTACAGTAGACTACTGCCCTTTTCAGTTATGAAACGTTTTTCTTACTCTTATTTACAACTCAGCATCTATTTTCTTTGTCACATCCTTTTTGGAACTCTGCATCAACCAAACTGTTGAATCCTGTCAGAAGAGTCGACTGAGCCCAGATATCTGGTGGGCACATTCTCAGGTATTGGCTCTTAAAAATATTATTTGCAAGTACACAGCACGCTGGGTTTTGAGGCAGAGAGGGCAAACAATTTGTGAACTGAGTTGGTTCGCATTTCGCTTTGAAAGTTGTCTGGATGGGACTGTTTTGTACACATGCTGTATATCAGCCAGTATGTTCAACCCACTGGGTTTCCTTTCTGAAGAAAACAAGGGAAGCTGAACTGTTTGTGTGGTGTATTCATGCTGTTTGTATATATATGTGTGTGTGTGTGTGTGTGTGTGTGTGTGTGTGTGTGTGTGTGTGTGTTGTAGCCTTTACTTTTGCTTGCCAGAGCTAAACTATGGGGGTTGTGCTGCTCACTTCAGTGTCTGCAGGAGTAATATGATAACATATTTATTTCAGCAATGATAGGCTTCCTGAATTTATAAACTATACAAAAAGATCATCTTATTTGCGGTAGATTGTGATTTTGTTGCCATTTCTGTATCCCTCTGCTCTGATTTGGCAGCTGTTAGTCTTGGAAGCCACATGGGTATATTATATTTTAGTAGAAAAAACTTCCAGGTTGCAGCTTTGACAACAGCTTTGAATGCAAATGTCAGTTTTGACTCAGATAGAAACAAAGGTTTCTGCAAGGAATAGATTATGTGGCACAGTTTTGATCTCCTCGTCATTTGTTTACTTGCAGCTGAGATCCACATCACATGTAATGTTCAACAAAACACAAGATTGCTGAATTGATAATATTCTGCCGTTCTCCATTCTACAGTAAAACTAAACTAAAGTTTATTGAGACTTGGTTATTGTCCATATGAAGGAGTATAACAGTAGTAATGTAAAAAAGACTAAATTAAAGCTCAAACACAAATTTGAAGTTGCTACAAAACACACAGAGCAATGTGAAGTCATTTCATGTGTTCATCAACTTCAAATGGGTCTTAAAGATTAAACTGGATGAAATAGTTATTACATGGACATTTAATAAAAGGCAATAAAAGTTTCTATATCAGGTTTCTACTGTTGGAGGGTCATTTTACAGATCTTAACTTGTGGTTCTTTCTGCTTAACGACTTTCCTTTTGGGGTTTTCTGGCTTCTTATAGTGAAGCACTTAAAGCTCCATTCTTTGCATTAAGGTTTCTATCATTAGTAAAAAAAAAATCAAAGAAGCCCATGTTAAAATGACAATTAATGTAATTCCCCACTGTTTGTTACTGTAAGAAACATTGATTTAGACATATTTTCACTGTTACAGCAAACACTGTTCTGTTTTCTCTTGAGACATTATATTTGAGATCAAATACTGCACAGAGAAATGTGACTTGAGCTTGGAGGTCGGATGGATGACAACTGCACAGACTTTGCCCACGCAAGTCTGATATCTTGAAACATAAAGAGTACTTTCAAGTCCAACACCATAGCAACACTTCTGCTTCTGCTTACCTGTTCTACCCACACATGACTCAGTCCCTCTAATCCACAACAGTAATCCTTCCTGTGATGTTAATATGAAAACACTCCACGATGCTATAAAATTGTCAAAGAGCTCCTAATGTGAAAAACGAAATGGATAAAAATAAGAAAGGTGACATTCCTGTCGGTGATTGTTCTATTTAATGTTTCACTTAACTGACATGGCGACCATTGATTTGACATGCTAGAACCATTTAAGCCCTCTTATGATAATAAATGAACCTGCAGATCCAAAAATAGGTGAAAACAGAAATGGGTTTGGATACATTTTTAATAAATATTTTTATTTATGTAAACACAGACTATCAAGAGACAAGAGATGAAAATGGAGAAAAGGGAAGTTTTATCATACCTCACTGATTGCTGATGACAAGAAACCATTGGCTAAACTGTTATTTATGCATGGCTTGAGCCTTGAAATCAGCCCAGTGCAAACAGGTTTTATCAGAGGGTAGGTGGCAAAGGTTAATACGCGTTGACTGCAAAATAAATAAATGAAATAAGAATGATAATAATTACAATAAGCCTGCTTGTTGATCTCCCTCAAGGCTATGCTAACTCCTGTGGTTTGAGACATGGATTATTCATAACTGTGGTTCCATCATTAGAAATCTCTAATTAATTGTTGAAGAGCTCCGGGGCCTGAACTCACTTTCAGCTGGAGCAAAGTTAACATTTTTGTACAGCTTCCCAGGGAAAAAGTGTTGTAAAAATGAGTTACAGAAATTGTTGGAATTTGCCATTCGTGATTCTTAAGCCATTTTGTTGGAGGTATTCAGAAGAGACTTTTAATATATGATATTCCCAGTAAATGCACTGTAACAGTATTGCTGAGCACTGGCTTTATTGCAGTGGGAGTTCTCAACCCAAACAGAACATTGATGATGACGATTATGCAAAATCTTGATTTATGTTCAATGCCAATTTTTTCTATATTCATTACAGTATCTGCATATGGCAACAACAGTCAAGTGAGGATGTGATTAAGGTAGGCAACTAAAGTCTGTTCAGCTCAGGGAAAGATTGTCGTCACAAGTAAGAAAGGCCAATGTGAATTGCTAGTCTGTAACAAAGCCCCCCCAGGAGACAGGAGTGAAGTATTTTACTTTTTCACAATGCAGATTCAATAACTTCATCAGGATTGTTTCATCAGTCTGACCAGCTAAAATAAGCTTTTCTGTCTTTTTGCACAGCACAGATGTTGCAATAACCTGTCAAAATATCTGCTTTGTTGTTGCGCTTTTATGTTTTTGGCTCACTACAATAGCTAACTTCTCAGATCCAAATGACAGCAACAGGTAACTTCAAAAACCTGAAGTGAGTTACCTACAAATGATATAATGTGATCGTCTGTCATGCCATTTTCTACAAAACGACTGAAATTCACTTAGTTGGTCCAACCCAGCAGCTAGTGTCAGGCAACTCAAACTTTTTTGTTGAACCAAATGTAATGCAAGATAAAGCTGACTGGTCCTCCAAGGGAACTAAAGGATAACATCGTGCGACCCTTAAAGTGATAGTCCACTCAATATGCATTGTTTCAGTATCAAATGAAAGACTGCTTTTCAAAGTTGAGCTTCAATTTGTATCAGTTACAATCATAGACTGTATATAAAGATGGACGACGCTTCTCCACTTCCTCCCACTGTACAAAAATGAAGCCAAAATATCCCAGATACGGGCACTGCCATCTTGCGCTGGTGATGTCATTTGGAACCAGAGTCTGCGCAGTAGTGATCGGGGAATGAGTCGCGGTATCGAGGTCCCGCCCATACACCCACCCGAAACGATTGGTAATCAATAATTAGTGACTGCAAGCTAACAATCACCTGCTAAAATTAAAGTTACATCTCCTATTGACGGTCCTACTCTACATACAATTCCTGAAAAGACATCTGCAGGTGCCTCTGCGACTACTTCACTGTCATTGACAGCTGTCAATCATGACGTCACACCCCCTTTTTATAGCACCAAATGACTAATTAAAACCAAACTTATCAGAAAAATGATGGGGTGGGATTTATGACCTATACTGCAGCCAGCCACCGGGGGGTGATCGAGATGTTTTTGGCTTCACTTTTGGGGAGCTGTCATGTCGTCCATCTTTATATACGGTCTATGGTTATAATGTACATCAGTGGTAACAAATTAGTTTCAAAGAAGAAAAATGTATTCAAACTTCCAAAGAAACAATGAATCCACTTCATCCATACATATAGCAAACATAAAATCCGGCAGTGCAGTAATTAATAATGATTACTGCTGCATTACTTCTCAGAGTTTTATAATCCTGTGTCAGAATATTAGAAATATTAGTGTTTTGCAGCTGAAAAGCCTTCAAATTCACTGAAACTGGACTTCCTGAATCATATTTCTTATCTCACTGGTACCTTAAACAACACACGCTCACCAAGGCAGCCCTTTGCATTGTTTTCAAGCTGCTTTTTGTTTGAACGCCTGCTTACTGTTACTACTTCTACTTAACTACTTCTTCTTTATTTACTACTACTACTTCTTGACTGTACAGTCGGGAAACTGGTGAACTGATTATTGTAAGATCAAGTATAGCAATTGAGTCCTCTTTTTGGTTTGTCGGCTGATTTGTGTTTGTGTCAATAACTGCTCATTTCAATAATCAAATACTGTGTAACGTGTAGAAAACAATAATTCATACTAGCATTATCTCACTTTCCTACACCCTGTATGTAATTCTGTCAACACTAATTAAACAGTGCAGTACTGAGGTAATTATTCTTCATTTTAAGGTTTTAATTCATCAGTTCCTGTTGTGTGGAAAAGACATGACCACAGAATGGGTCTGATTGCTTTTTTCCCCCCTCATTCATGGTTTGAGGGCTATTGGTTTAAATTATTTTAAAACCATTATTGCCTACAGTAGAATCTTAACCCATTCTCTTTAAGTTTATTTCATATACTGTGGCAGTCTTCATTTGAATAATTTAATAACAAAAATGCCTTTCAGTGAAAAGTAAATTAGAATTTGAGAAGGATACTACCAAGGGGCAGATAAGAACAGCTGAAGTCAAACACAATGTTCTTGTTCAGTGAGCACATTAAACTGGCAGATTTTTGCTCTGTGTGCCTGACGAGCCCCGGACACTCGCAGAAACACAGCCTTGACCACTTGAGGCTTTGCTGGGAGTCTTTTCAAAACAGATTGTAAACCAAAGCAAACACCACAGAGACCCACAGAGGTGCATACCTCCCTAACCTCATCAGCCACTACCCCCTCACTCTTTACACCTCCAAACAATCACACATACAACACGTGCACACGCACACACACACACAATTGTGTGTTCAATTGTTCAATTGATGCTCTGATGCTTTTGTGAATGATGACAGGCAGCGCACTCCCACTCTGAATTGCTCCTGCCATGTTGTTAATTTAGTGGAGTGCTAAAGGAGAATTAAAAATCAGGCTGGTGGGAAGCTTGATTTGCTGAGTAACATAAAATCACAGTATCCTAAAGGGTAACTTGAATGTAGGTTAGTGCTTATTCAAGAAGTTCATGAATGAAAATGTGCCATGGACTTCCTGTGGTAACATGTAACTGTATTTTATTAACTGTGGCACATAAAACATTGAGCATTTTAGATGAAAGTTGAAAGGGACACTGAGTAATCGTTGACCTTGGAGTGTTGAAGAGGAGTGTGGAGTGTCTTGAAAATCCAGAGGGCAAGGATAACAGGCTGAAAAGTGCTTTTTAAAAGCGGAGAATCTTTTTATCTGGTGAAAAAATTACTGTGTCATTTCTTATTCAACTAACTTATGAAACCTGCACACATTAAAAATGTTCTTCCATGGTAGGGAACAAAACAAATACTTATAACAAAATATCTCTTAACAAATGTAACAAACTTTTAATAGTGACAGTATTAGTACCATGCATGTACAACAAGCCAAGTCAGTTTTATTTATATAGAACAGATACAGATGTGTCACAGGAACAGCATGCACAATCCTGTCTCCTAGAAATTACGTTTCTATACAACTAATTTGCAACAGCAAATACATTTAACGTAATACACACAACGTAATATCATTGTTTACTAAATCTCTGTTTATAGCTACCTTTACTGAACACTGTTTCGTCTTTGTCCTAGACCATTGCAGATTATATGTCACCAGTTCGACAGGCTGATACAAGTTCATGGGCAAGGCAAGTGTTCACGGCTGACATGTCTGTAGCAATAACAGGACGATGACAAATTAATCATTTGACTTAAAATAACAAAGACTTCATCATCTAATAGCAAGCACTGTGGTGGATGCCAATTTGTCTTAGAATATAGAAACCCAATGAACAAAATGCACAGCGAGGCATTGCATTGATTTACAGAAGCTAGTGGAACAGAGGCCAGCCCGGAGGTGACGTCCAGACTTCGGCTGCATACAGAAACAGAATAGCAAGATTAACATGTAGTACATTCTGATCTGAGCCACTGAGCAGCTCCACTCTCATAATTTATGATTATCTTTTTGCATTATACAAGCTGCATCTTTAATCTGCAGCACAATTCTTCAGTGTATTGATAAATATAAATATTGAAATACTTATAAATGCAATACTGTAGCCTTCAGTGTACTGCACCACATCCAAAACTCCATAGACTTTGTGAACAAAGTCCGAAACTTGGAAATGGATCCAGATGAAACCATGGTAGCCTATGACGTGACTTCTCTGTTCACTTGCATACCAACCATGGAGGCTTTGGCAACAGTAAGAGAGCGACTTACACAGGATAACTCACTCCAGAACAGAACCAAGCTCAAACCAGAACACATATGCCAACTTCTGGATTTATGCCTAAACACCACATATTTCCAGTTCAATGGCAAATTTTACAGACAGAAACATGGCTGTGCCATGGGTTCACCAGTATCTCCCATTGTGGCCAATTTATACATGGAAGAGGTAGAACACAAGGCCCTGAATTCCTTTAAGGGAACAACACCGAGCCACTGGTTCAGATATGTGGATGACACATGGGTTAAAATCAAAACCCAAGAGGTGCAGGCTTTTACTGAGCACATCAACTCAGTGGACAGAAACATCAAGTTCACCAGAGAAGATGTTAAGGACAAGAGTTTGCC
>NTHP01000008.1:704756-742145 GCA_003416845.1 Oplegnathus fasciatus
GACACCACCTATCTCCAATTTACAATGCTGCCCTTTCATCTCTTCCCAGGAGACTCAACAACTTAGCCTCTAAGAACAACAGCCGTTCACAAATGGCCTCAGGTGACTCCAACGACTGTCGTTATAACACAATAGAGCACTAACGAAGTCGAAACCATCGTTTCACCATCCCCAACGACCGTCACTCTAACGACTGTCGTTGGCAAAATGGAGCACTAACGACCCAATGACATCATTGGCCTTGTAACCTCCTCCTAAGAGGTTAAATACCCAGATCTCCACACCAGCTAGTTGGACCAGTCTAGCCTGGTCAAACAAGCACGAACTGATGAAGCCTCTTGGAAGAGAGGTGAAACGTCTTCACAGACAAAACCAAAAATCCAGTTGCGTTCGATTCAATTTCCTTGAGGGATCTGAGCTAAGTTTCTTAAAGAACATTTCACTGCTGAGCTGTTGATTAATTTATTGATCATAGTCACACAAATCCATCACTACTATGGAGCAACCCTTATCAGCTGGCTTAACAACAATATTTTTTGTCTTTTTTGAGTTCAAATAGGGCCTCTCTTTGATCTGATGGTAAAATGTAGTTGACTTTCTTTTTTTGTTGAGTGCTTGTAAGACACCTCTCTCCACTAAGCGACAGTGCGTGTCCAATGATGGGGAGGAACAAAAGCGGATTTGCCTCTAAAAAATCTTTCAGTGCCTGTAAGGGGCTTGGACTGCAATTGTGAAGATGACTGCATACAACTGAGCCTGTAAATGATTCTATATTAGACCTATTGGAAAAAAAATGGGAGCTATCAGTACAGTGTGCGGATCTTTTGTCTGTTATGTGCCATGAAGAGATGTGGTTCCCATTCACAGGCCAGATGTATCACTGTGAGTCACAAACCTCAGGAATGAATGAGGGGAGATATTCATCTTTGCAATTGCAAAATCTTGTGAATCATTTATGACACTTTTTTTCATCAAGAACATAAGCATTATTCCAAAGCAAAAAGAAAAAACTCCAAACATGATTATCTGTAAAGCACAAAACAGCTTTAAGGTTTCTTCACTCATATTCATAAATGGCACTTCAAACATTATAAACATCCAATTATCCAAAGTGGAATCTTGATGTTAGGTAACCACAAAATTAAAAATTAAACAAGTGGTAACAAATAATTTCATCACCCTTCTTTTAGTCCTAATTCCCCTGAGGAGGTAAAACAAAGAATTCGTTGACAAGTGAAAAACACCCAGACCAGATTAATGTAACACAGTCAAAGTTCTCATCCTAAGTCCGAGCCCATAGTTCACATCGGCCCTCCAGTGCGGCAGACTGGGTAACATATTGTGGTAACAAAGACCGGTAATGGGATGGAGAGGCAATTTGCTGCTGTTCTCCATTTTTCTCTGTGACCTTTTCTCAGGTGTGTGCAATGTATTCATGTGCCTCCTGCTGTTCTAAATAATGCCAAGGCAGAATCGCAGACCTGTCACCACACCTGCACTCAGTCTTCACAAAATGCCACCCAGTCATCAAACACAGAGACCCAGATTGATGAATGAATTTAGGGTGGTCCGTCTACAAAGACATCGCCATGTCACTGTAAAATATTGTGCCCATTATGTCTCATGAAAAACAATACCCAAACGGTCTCATGTGTTCATCAAACAACAAACTGAATACCAGCTAGATGTGAGATTAATACATACTGAAATCTACGATGGTGGACAAAATGTAAAAGGCTTAATAAAGGCTGGTATTTCAAAATGAGGATCCTCATTTCAAATTAGCATAAATGTCGCACATTGAAGAAGTAAGCCTATTTCAGTTCATTTTTCTTTGGCATTTTTTCAGTCAAGTCCTGACACCATTCTCAATGTGTGTGAGCGCTCATCACACTGGTGATAAATCATGCAAAATGACACACAACAGCAGCACTGAAACACCCACCACAACTACAAAAATGGAAACCTGCTCTCAAAAGAAGGTCTGTCTGATAATGAAGAATGCTTGTTGAGACTGCTTGTAGATTACAGATTTAATTTCCCTTGCTCAGTCCAAAATTTATTCGCGTGTTTTCCACCTTTAAGAATATTAGATTAGGACCTACAGCGACCCAAACGTTATGAACCTGCTGCTACTGCTTTCTTTTGAGACCACATCTGTGATTAAAAGGTTTCTTTGTCTGCTGACAAAACCTTCCTCAGTTGCTTTCCCATCGTACACAAAGACAGGCAACAGACAACAGAGCTCCTTGTGACAAGCCTCTTCCCAGGCAGTGATACTGATAGACTACTGAAAAATTGACTGCTGTGCAGAGTCAGATCTGGGCAGAAAAATTAAAATCACCATTCTCACAGAAGCCACGAGTGTTGTTTTATTCATTGATTGTTTTGAGGTTCAACTCATGCTGGCTGAACCTTCGGGCTGCATTGAGCCAATTTACAGCGGAATCAAAAATGGGATCACTTCCTCACATGAAGTATTCAGATGTGAATTGCTTCTCAACAGTAATGCATGGGTGAGAACTCTCAGCTCTCTAAAATATGCATATCATGTATGTTTTGATCCAACATGAAATACCACTCCTTCCCCTGCCTGGATGTGAGAGATCTGACAAGCTACAGTATCTTGTATTATGTACTTCATTAACCTGCATAATTCTGCTTTTTTTGTTTGTTTGCGGGGTGTTAAGTGAATGAATCACAGCAAATGATCCTTTCCAGTGTCAGAGTAGAAAGTAGAGAGTTTCACACTGCTCCACATTTTAAAGCTTCTCATTTCCTACCTCCTTAGGGATTTGTCTCAGCATGTTCAATTGACGACCAAGTCATTAAACATGTAGTCACCTTCGTACTGCTCCATAATGATTCGTCTGGTGTTTCAGTACACAAATCAAAGCGCATAGTCGTGCTCAGAGTTTAAATATTTAGGCATAATAATAGATTCACAACTCACATTCAAAACACAAGTTGAAAAAAGTCGTGAACAGAATCAAATTTAATTTGGCAAATTTTAGAAACATTAGGAACAATTTAACTACCGAGGCCTCAAAATTGTACATCAATGCCATGCTTCTCTCACGTATGAACTGTTACCAGCTGGACACAGACAGGCAGGGCTGCACTACAATCAGAAACATTCTATAAGCAGGCTTTGAAAACATTGGATAAAAAGTCAAATTCCTATCATCATTGTAAAATTTTGATTCAATATGATTCCTTAAACTGGGAAAATGTGATCAAATTTGCAGGTATTTTACATGTGTATAAAACTTGTCATGGTTTGANNNNCCCCCCCCCTCCGCTGAATGAATTCATTAAACATAATCAAAATCATCTACCAGAGCTACTACCAGAGGGGATTGTAAAATACCATGCAGAAAAAGCACCTTTTCCTATCGAGCAGCACATACCTGGAACACTACTGTATACCCACAGAACTAAGGGACATTACATCTCTCAACTGTTTCTCCAAATCGATAAAACAGTGGTTACTTGACAATCAAACATGCTGTCATAATCTGGAGTAGTGGCTATGTCATTTATTTATTTTGTTTATTTGTCTGTGCTTGTATGCTTTTGTCTGTTTTCTTTTAATGTTTTTTATATGCCATCAACCTGCTAGGGACTGCAGATGAAAATTAGCCTGTATGGTTAAATCTGGCACATTTACATGATGGACCTAAGTGCACATAATGTGCATTGTCCCTTCTTGAATAAAATAAACATAAACATGAACACATCGTTCTTTAATTGTCCAGATTCTGAAATAATTTTTATAATAACAATTACAAGTAAATTAGCTTTTGGGTATTTGTGTCTGTGCTTGCAGACCAATTAGGACATTATAACAGTCACCAAAACCAAATCAACAGCAACAACAATAATAAAATGTGTTTTTTATACCTGAAGGATGATCCTAAGAAAACACCATATCTAAGACTATTCTAAATAAAGTGATGAAAAGTTGTATTTCAGTCTTCACTGCTTCAGGCATTTAAAATTGGTAAAAACCTGGTGATAAAGGTGCAGCATGTTCTGAAATATGCAAATAACCTCAGTTGAAGGTGAGAAAATTACACTTTCAAGCAACTTTTCTCGCCAACATGTGGCCATTGAGTTCCAGCATCACTAAAGAGGTATTTTGTATAGCCACATACAGAGCACACTGCAATATTAGAATATTTATGTATATATGTTCCCCCATTCGAAAGTTTGTTACTGGTACTGGCACTGGATCTCCCTTGTCTGCCAATATATTGTCCAAATGTCTGAGTAATTAGAGGTCATAAAAGAATCACCATAAAATCACTCTAAAACACTTTAAAAGTGTTAGAAATAAATAGACTTTCAGCGATGTACATTGCAAATCCATATCCCCTTTTTCTTTAGTGAATATTTCTTATTCAGCTTGATGTCCAAACACAGAACAATGTAAAGTCACATTGAAATGTCCCCAGAACAGACATTTACTGGCATGATCTGCAAAATGTCAGTGGTAACCATCAGATTTTGATCAGTTTTGGCATCAAAGAGAATAGTTATACAGGGGGAAAGTCCATTGTAGAAGAGCCAGAGCAATATTTTTTCACCAGCAGAAGCCTTAGCTTGCAGCCACACAAAATTCAGTTTTAACCAACAGTCACTTAAAGTAGACTTGCTCCAGTCTTTACAAACTAGTGGACTGACCAGCTGTATTTACATGACCAGACACCCACCTTTGATTCAAAGCACTTTATGTCTGTTCCCCTGGGGGCTGTTGGAAGTCATCCTGGGAAATTAAGAAAATTTTGTCATTTTAGTCTGAAGAGGGAATATGAGTGGGTACACCAAAAAAAGTAACTAATTTAATCAGAAAATAACCTTTTGAATCTATAAACCATGGCAGACTGATAACATCGAAGAGATAAAATAAATAATATCAGTGGATGTGATTTCCTTTAACACGTACAACTCATTAGTCATTTCAATTACAATATTAATGGAGTGAAATAACTACATAATTAATGTTCATGCTCCACACATCAGAGCCACTGTCTCCCAACAATCCTATAAATAGATACAATCAAATATTTAACCATTATGTCCTTAAAACAACAGTTCCAGTAGATGTGGGTATTTTCTACTCCTGCCTTATGGCCCTCCCTGATGCAAGTTATGGAGAGTTTGCAGCAGCGTACACATTCTCACAAGCAGAGTTTGTTTTTTAAGCCGCAGACTTGATGTGGAGGATGTGTGTGCATGCCTACTGTTTTTCCGGGAGGCCTTGAGTGTCCTGCTATCACTGGAGTTTGAAGGTGTGGGGTGAATTCTCCATGGGACTACTCAGCGACAGTGTAGAAAACTAATGGATGCCATTTGAGTCCCGTTCCTGAGGCGTCAAGAAAAAAAATTGCTCCTCCCCATTACCATCTGTGAAAATACATTGGATGTACTTTTCAAAGTTTCTCCTCTGCAATTTTTCTGTTGTCTTCCAGAATAAATAAATGCATTTTATATTTTCAGCTGTGATGACTGGAGTGCATTGCTGGCATAAAACTATACCTTAAATTATTCTTCACCACTTCACTATTTTCATTCAAGTAGTATACTGAAATTTCAAATATGTTTCAGTGTACATTTAATAATTCAATTAGGAATTATATTGCTTCACATCATGCTGCTGAATATCAATATTAATTGTTTGGAATATTTAATTTCTCAGCTAGACTGCTATGAATGCCTTCTGGCCGTCCTGATCTAATGAGGTGCTGCATCACAGACCAGGCAGATAATCAGTGGCACAAATTAACAAAGTTATTTGAATTAATCAGGTGATACATTTGTGTGAAAATTTAAACAACACTAAAGGGCGCGCTACTTATGTTTCATTTACATGCACGTGTCAAGAGGCAGTTGAAACTGATTACCGTTAATGAACTCATCAACCAAATATGTTCAACTATTTATACGGTGTCGGTGAAAGCCATCAATATCGCCTGTCCTCAATGACATTAATTCCATCTTGTATTAACTATTATATTCTGCACAGCAGAGAACAGAAAACATGCATGGACATAGATAAACTAAGTTAGGACCTAATGAAGGTCGTTAGTAATGATTAATGATCACAAATACAAGATTAAGTACCAAATACTGTTGCTTAATGTGTGAGAACAATGAAAATGTGAAGCACTTAATATCTTAAGCACCCCTGAGATGAGAGCAATTTGTTTAAAGCAAGTCTTCTCTGCTGCTAATTATTCAAATATCCTTGCTCAAAAGGTGAAGATAGGGTCTTTCCACTCTAAACATAAAAACAATAGCAAAATATTGCAGTAGAGACAATAACAAGGAAGGAAGTGTAACCTGCAAACAAGGACAAGCAAAGTGTACATCCACTGCTGACCTGAATACTGAGGAATCTGAAGGTGCTGAAGGGTTACCAGTTATATAACACCTTGCAACTTGCAACCAAATGACGAGGTTTCACTTCCAACATGATGGAAATATTAATAGTGCAGCGTTCCCACCTCCATTCATGTCTATGGATATATTCTACCCTTCCTTTCAGTATGGATATTTCATAACCTGATTCACACAAACAATTCTCACTCATGTTAACTGCAGTGAAATGGAGATTTAAAAAAAAAAATGTTTACACTCATATGATTTAGTTAATATTTTGTATGAACTCTTTTTTGAAACATGGAAGTCAGTATTTTGTTCCCAAGCGATGTTTTAACTGTATATATCATGTAAATAACAGGACAATAATAAGCTGTCTCCTCCACTTCCATATCTACATTACAAATCACACAAAGATACTTAATAAACACAAAATATGCATTTTTACGCATTTACATAAAATCTAAATTACTATGAATGTGATGCTTACCTCTTTCTACCCCTTTCACTCTATTAAAAGATAAATGTAAGCAGCAGCTTCATCTCAAGATAGCAAATTATTTGAGACAGCTAACATTATTTAGTATACTATATATGTTGTGTAGATGACATTTATATTATGCAAGACACAGTATTTAAACCATAGTAACTCACATGTTGTATGATGTCTCATAGTTTCCTAATAATCTACTATAAAGGAACTGTTAGGAAGATGGTGTACTTTGACACTGATTATACCTCAAGAGCCTTTTAGGCAGTTGACGTGCGAACATGAACATGCAAAAATGTCAAATGTGTCTTTTTGTGCATTTGTAGAGACAAGCAAACAATTAAACACACACGTAGAATACATTTCCAATGTTAAATACATTTTTAGTTGGGTTTAAGTTCAAGTTCAGGTTTATTTGTCACATATAATCATACAGGGTATAATCATAGAGAAATGTATGACTGTTAGCTCCGTCAATTGTGCAATAAAAAATATGTGTAAAATAGAATAAGAATAAAGAATAGAAATACTTATTAAATAATAGTGTTAACTATAGTAGTAACTTTGAATAAAGCTTTAACCATGTGTAGTGTTTCAGTACATGAAGCATTACCAAAATCTGCATGGGATGGGACCCTTATGGTCCAGTTAGACAGTTTGTCTGTTCATGCAAAGTTTATCAATTAAACAAACATAACTAAAACCAAACATATGATCCTGATGCTGTTCAGTAATAGATATTGCTTGTGAGTTATGTAGAGAACCTTTCAGCTGAAAATCATGTTATTTGACAGATAGCCTAATCGGATCGTAGGTGGATTAAAAGATTAACTCAGCATGTTGCGTTTGTTTCTTCCAAAGTATTAACTTTATTACACCTTGATGTATTAATGGCTGCGTCTTCATCAACGTTTTTGCAGCTTGTTACAAGCTGGCTACTGGTTTGTACATTCATAAGTGCAGGGCCACTGCCCACTGCTAGTGCCAAAAAGTATAGCAGAGGATCTTAATCTATAATAAAGACATGGAAAGAAAATGAAAGAACAAGAATTTGCCTCAAATTTCTGACTCTAATATTCTAAACTTCAAACTTGTGATCTACAGATGAACCTCAACACTACAAAGGAACTTGAATCAGCCATGATAATTGTTGTTATGCAATCTTTCTTTCCATTAGTTATGAGGAAGTTTCTTCTGTCACTTCTGCCTTTCCGTGATATGATTTGAGGAGTAATTTAACAAAGCATTCAAACATTAAACCAAAATCCTTTAGTGACTAAAAGATGTGCCAGTCTCTATTGAATATGTGCATTTCTGGAACACTGTGAAGAGCTGAGATGAGACAGGGTGGGAGGTGTCTTTGCTGCTTCTCTGATTTCTGTTTTTCTCTCCAAAATATTTGGATCTGTCTTCTGTCAGTCACAATCCATTCAAGCCGCCAGGCAAACTACAGGAACACGGTGCCTTTGACTATGGTTTGTGAAACATGAGAAATTGGTAAGCTCTTCCATGGTGCAATATACTGGCTTTGTCATTGCATTGCTCAACATTTGCTTGTTTTAATGTTGAATATACATGGAAAGTAGATGGGAGAATGGCCAAGCATGGGATTTCAACAAGGAGAGATTTATTTGTTGTACAGTTGGAAAGTGATTCCTTGTCTGGTGAAGTAATTGTTGTCATGTTATTAATTCCACCCCCCACCCCCACCCGCAGATTATGGTCATCTTCTGCTACTGGGTAATACAAAGCTTATCCCAAACTTTTTGTAATTGGGTGGTCTGCAGGCAGGAAAGAATCACAGTGTGTTAAGGCTTTCTAACAAATGCCCTGAACATGTTGTTTTTTTTCCCCTTTGGTTTGTCTTTGCCTGTATTTTAAAAAAAAAACACTTAATGGAAACTATAGCCCCAGTGGTTAATCCCAAGTGGCATGAGTGGGATTTCAAATGTCATGATAAAGTCGCTTTTGAGCTCTATCTGTAATACAGCACAGCACTCTAGTGGCCACAAGGGTAATAATTGTGTGTGTATGTGTGTGTGTGTGTGGGAGAGAGAATTTGTGACTATGGAATATAAAGAGGCATGAAGGTGCCTTTTGCCCCCATCCGCCTCTATGAGCTTCTCTGACTTTACAAAGCAGGTGTGAGGAAAACGTTTCCACTTTGGCTGATATATTGAAATCAAAGATGACCTAATATTGAGGTCGTTATTATTCAAAAAGTGTAAAGAGAGAAAAGAAGCACCTGCATGATATGTATTCAGTCTGAACCAAAGAAACTTAATGAGACAAACACATGCAGCAAATTTGATTGTGAAGATGAAATTCAGGGTGGTGATGGGAAGGAACTGCCTCATCCCGCACATATGATATTTTCATCTGGGCTGACATTTTGACACAGAGAGTCTGAGCGTGAGACAGACAGAGACAGAGAAAATGCTTCACTAGTCACACAGACACAGAGATGGGATGTGTTTGTAAAATTGAAAACCCTTAAGCACCATCAACACTTTTGGAAATATGTGACAGTCAAACTTTCTTTTTCTCTGTGTGATGCCAACGCTCAACTTTTGGGATACAGCTTGTGTTTGTAGCATTTTTATTGCTCAAAGAAAGATCATGAAACAACACCTCTCAATGATGTCTTCCAAGACAGTTTAAAAGTGCATCCGGTTCCTAAATTTGACACGTCGAAGTGTCATCCAAAGTACATGCTGATGAGTACAAATCCATTTACACAACCAACAACTAAAATTAAACGCCTGCCCTCCTTTGGTATATATTCCAAAGACTCTGATATCAAGGCCCACCAATGCATGTGCTTTTACTGTAGCTGCAAGGCTACTATTGTCAACATGTCAGATGATTTGGAAAAGGTTGGGGTAACAAGCAGAGGAATGGAAAGAAGGAAGAGTATATTCCCTCATATAATTATTCTCAACCAGTTCCATATTCACATGAATCACATAATAATGAATTAAACTACTCCTCATTTTTCCTGGAAACAGCTCAAAGACCCTTGAACCCCTGAAACTCTGCAACCATTAGAGTGAGTCTAGTGTAATACTTCATGCAAAGCAGGGCCTTAGTAATTGGCAAAGAAATATTACATGGAATTAGTAATATGAAAGCAGAACCTCAGTGGTATTTTTTTCATAAAAACCTACTCATGACCTGCTGGATAAACCTGGTATGAGCTATTTTTCTTAGTCCCTGAACAGCAGCTGACAATTGGTGACATCCAACCAAAAGCAATGATATGGAAAATGAGGGAAAGAAAACCGTGTACAACATGTTAGAAACAGCTTCACAACACGTCTGTGTTTTAATACCATAGCTGATGTTAATTGAAATAACAAGGGCCGTGAGGACATTTGATTCAAGCCGATATGAACTAAATCTTCACGAATATGTCGGGTAGCTTTTATGAAGCTGTTCTGGTGTGTGTTTTTAAATGATGCATAAAAAGTGCTAAGGGGGACATATTGTTGTGTGTCAATTCGTATGCAGAAATTTCTACTCTCTAGACTGAATAACATGCCTTATGTAATAGTAATGCATATTAATTGCGAGGCATATGATACTGTCATCATCACCTCGCTGTGGCTTCATTTCAAAAATATTTTTGTACATTGCTAGTTCACATGAACAGGTTTTCTTGTCATTTGCAGAAATCTGAAATGTCACCTTTGGAACACAGGTGTGAAGGAAGATAGTCGCACACTCGTAGCCACGATGCAAAAAATGTTTGAACAATTTACCAACGTTTCGACATACCAGTCAGGGTATACCTCCCAACACTGGTGTGCGTTCCTCCTCTCCCTCACTTTGAAACACAACCATCTACAGCCTGACCTTTAATTAAAGAGAAGAACATGACAGGATTTCTCACAGAGCGTTCCAACAGAGGCGTCGTCTTACTGTATAAAGAATGACAGACCTAAACAAAAACGCTTTTTGTGAATAAGAAAACAAAACCCCTGTTGGCCATGAACTTGAACAGAGATATTCTCAAGACATCAGAAAGACGACATTCAGTGATGGAATAATCAGTCTGAGGCTGCTTTGTATTATCAGTCTGAATTTATGCACCCTCGATTTTGATTTTTATACTGTATTAAAGTTGCAATATCAGTTCAGAATGTGGGTTTTATTCTGTGCTTTCAAAGATTTCCCCACTTTTCCTCTTTGACTCTAGCTAGCATTACAGCGCATTACAAGCAATGCTGAAATACTGTAAATTAATATTTGCTCTACAATTTTATTTAGATCAAAATGATCAGTCAAGGACACAAATGGTCAGCCAGAGAGTATAGGGAGCGGTCCAAGCAATTTCATACCTACTGCTGCCTACTCAGAGTGCATAACAATTCCGCTGAGCCGGCTCTATTTGACATTGTGAATGTGTCATGTTCATAGGGATGGCTCCTTTTGGATCAGCCTGATGCAGCACTCGCAGACTTCAGTGGAGCCTCACATCCACCTGAAAAAAAAACAAAAAAAAAAACGTCATGCAAGCACTTTTTCTAACAGTGAAAATTCTTCAGCTGCTCGCCTCTCCTGTAGCTGTAAAAGCAGATGTGACTGCCGTATGTGGCCAATGTGTAGCCAAAATGGAAAAGTCCCACTAAATTGTCCTTGCATGGCCCACATATAGCATTTGAATGCAGTTCAAATGTCGGGTCAGTACCATTGCTGGGCCCTGAAAACAGTTTTTCAGTTGGTTTTCATCACACATGTGCTAAAAATGATTTATTCATACTTCCATTTCACTTGTCAGTCATGAAAGTCTTTGTACCGGCAGATACAAGCAGTCAAGAAAAAATTCTCCTGTCTCCTCTATCCATTGTTTTTCCTTCATGTCATAGCACCGTGGACATTTTACATCCCTCCCAGTAAACAAAGGGTTTATTCAGCCTGGGGTGTAAAGTGTCACTATTTACAGGTTTTTTACAGTTGGTAACACGCATTTCTCAATACTGAGTTCGTTTTTTCAAAACTCTTCACACAGTTGACACAACAGAAGTCCATGTGCTAAATTGTGGATTGCTTTTCATTGCTCTGACACAAAATGCATTCAACGACCACATTTTTCAAAAGTCATGAACTGTTTTCTCACTCAAACTCGACCACCAACAAAGCTCTGTGTATTTACACTCCATTTTGCACATGTTTACATACTATTCTAAAAACTGCTAAATTTACATTCAAAACGTAACACTAAACTACAGCAAATTAGACTGGAATTTGCTGCATTCTCCAACATGTCCATAATAAAACTCTGAAACTCCATAGTGGAATTCTTTTCCTCATGGAGGTAGAACACTTATGATCAGATGCGTCTCCTGGATACAATGAATGCTGGATGTCTGGACACATCTGCAGAACATTACCAGGGAAAATTCTATACCAGGTGGGTTGCAAAAGAGAACATAAGGTGTGATGTGGATGAGAACTAGTCAAACAGCGTAGTCAAATGTAGAAGACAGGGTTAACTAGCACTACTGTATAGAGAAATGTATGTCGGCAATTGTAAAAAACTGTAATAAAACTCACTGCTAAAAGTAAGAATAAAAAGCAAGACTTTATCTGTTCCTAAAATTAAAGCTCCATTTACAGTTAATTAAAAACATATTGCTTCTGTGGTTTCTTGCTTTGGAAGAGTGGTCTCTGTTACTTAATATTGATTGAAATGTACCAGGGCGGAGGATCGGCTTATTTTTTAACTTAAAGAAATACACTCTTGATAATACTTTATTAAAGTTCAGTTAAATCATCCTCACTTCATCACAGTCATTTCTGGGGAAATGACTATGCAGATTAAGTATAATCATGTGTTGTGAACAATGCTGGAACCTTGAATATTATTTATGAGAAAAACAAAGAAACACAAAGTGCACTTAAGTCTTTTAATCGTCAAGTCTCCAGCAAACTTCGGGCAAAAACAAAAAAATTCAACTACAGTACAAACTTATTCATTACTGTGAATTTGTGGCGAACCTGTAATGAAGGTTTATTGTGAGGACAATGCCAAGGACAAAAAACAAGAAGATAGTTTTGTTTTTTCAACTCAAACTCCGCTCAACACCCCCATGATATCTTTTGTTCTGAGACACTAGTGCGTGTATAATTATTACGCGAGTGCTGTTTCTCAGGATTATTTTTATTGTTGAACATTTTCAGTGTTATAAGTGAATCCCAAATATTACTTTGCGAATAAATGTATGTTATACAAAAGAAAACCGTAGATTTTTCCTTTTCAAATGGAAAATATATAAACTCTTAAAAGAAAAGGTGGAAATAAATGTGCTCAATTATTAGGCAACTCGAGAACAAATCCTTTTCTCCCAGCTTACATTACAAACTTACAATGAACAAGCATGTCAAAAATAATAATAAATATAAATGAACATGATAAATGGTTAAACATTTTTTGCCAAAAAAAAAAAAAATTATTTGCCAATTTGGCCACCCTTCTTTTCAATAACTTGCATGAGCCTTGCATCCATTGAATCTGTCAGTTTCTTTATTTCTCCATGACCTAGCAGTCTCCACTGCCTCCCAGATGCTGATGCAGATGAATCCTGCTTTCCCTGACAGTAGATCTCATGCTTGAGGAGGGCCCACAGGTTTTCAATGGAGTTTAAGTCATTAGAGCAAGGGGGCCAAGTCATCATTCGGCCATATTTAAAGCCTATGCTGGCTAGCCAAGCAGTGGAGTACTTGCATGCATATGATGGAGCATTGTCCTGCATAAATATCATGGTTCTCTAGAAGGCTGCAGACGTCCGCCTGTACCACTCCTTTAAGGAGGTGTCTTCTAGAAACTGGCAGTAATTTCAGGCTATCTGTAACTCGAAAGGTTCCCACTAGTTCATCGTTGACAATGCCAACCCACACCATTATTCCTCCCTCACCTTGCTGACACCTGAGTCGAAATGGTGGCCCATGTCCTTGAGTGATCCAGCCACGGGTCCACCCGTCTGGTCCATCAAGAGTCATCCTCATCTCGTCGGTCCATAAAAGCTTTGAAAAGTCAGTCCTCAACTATTTGTTGGCCCATTCTTGATGCTTCAGCTTGTGTCTCTTATTCAATGGGGCTGAGCGTAAACCCTCCTTACCTTGGCAACGCTACTGAGCACTTTGTACCTTGAGCTTCTACAGAATCCTGGAAGGTTGCAGTTCAGGAAAGTGGTAGCCCTAGAGGCTAAACGGTTGCGGGAGGCTTCACGCTTAATTCTTTGTAGCTCTTGTGAAGTTTTTCTCAATTGCTTACACACGTTTTCACAACACAAAACCCCAGACTCCACAAATCTCTTGCAAAAGCAAACACTGCATTCAAAACAATGTTGTACCTTCTCAAAATGAAATTTTGTCATCAGATGACACACACACACCATCAAATGAATAGACATTTCTAAGAACCAACTGAACACTGATGTGCTCAATGGATGACTATGGGATGACACTATGAAGAGCGGAAAACACTACTATAACAATCTTATCAGTAGGCCCTTTGCATTTTCAGTGTTACACTACATACTGTGCGTACAGCAGCCTGTTGAAAACTGTTATGTTTTCATACTCAAATATAAAACTATACTGTGTACATCTCAGCAAACACAGTTGGATTTCAGTGTTCTTCACACAGAACAAACAATATAAAAAAGAAAAGCCTTTGGCATATACTGCGAAGAAAAAGAAAATTTGGCTGCATTCTGTTTTCTGTTTCGGTCTGGCCAAAGGACCTCATCAACATCGCAGGCAATGTTCTCCCTGGCCAAGCAGCCGGGAAAGTATCGCCTAGCATGGCGAATCCAGCCCTGTAAAGCTTCTACAGCTAAATCTGCATCTTCCATATAGCTTGCGTAGGAGGTCATCACATGGTCAACCAACGTGGCTCGAATCTCATCAGAGATTACTGTATGGCTCTCCTTGGCCTTGCTCTTCCTCTTCCTTGTCCTCCTCCTCCCCGTCCTCCTCCTCTTACTCCCATTCCTCTCACTCCCTATGCCTCTCTCTCATATGTTGGCATCCATTGCTTCCATACAGAAGAGCTCACCTGTGGCCCTTTTACTGTATTGCTAAAGCTCTGATTGCTAATTGAACAATTGTGCAACATGTGTTCGCCCATGTGAGGAGTCAAAGTGGATAGTGGATTAAGTTTAGCATTTGAATGGCAGTGTGCTCCATGTGAACACAAGAAAGAAGACTGTGCCAAATGTAGAGAATTATGTGAAGTTTGAAAAAAAGTGTGGTTTAGAACTACAATCTGAGTGTAAAGCAGGGCATTGTATTTTTGTATTGTATTGTAAATGTTTTGCTTGTATTTTAGCAGAATTGGTTCAGGTGGTCTTATGTCTCCAGTAACAGTGTTAGTGTGTAAACAATTGAGAAAACCTGTAATTGTGTGGTGATCCCACTTTATCAGTTGGCTATTTCAATCGTTTTTCATCCTTCTGAAAGACAATTTATCATTTTTGTCTTTTCAGTGTGTGTTAGGTCTCCTTTTTTTGCCCATTTTACCTGTAGCGAAAAGCTGCCTTATAATTGTGCCCACCTGAATAAAAGGTAAGCCACACTGTCTCTCAATCAAGCAATTAGATCGCCTGAAAATGATTCCACCCAATGAATGTTTAAGTTGATATGGTTGAGAGTTTTAAAAAATGTTCTTGGGAATATTTTTTGTCCAGAATATGGACTTTATCTTATAATTATGCACACACTGTATTTACCCACTCTGCTGCAGGTTCCCAATGGATTTAAACATTTTATTCTCTACACAATTTTATGCAGGACTTTCAAAACAAATTATCATGAAAATATTAATGCTAATGGTTGTTTCTATGATTTTGGAAGGCCAACCAGTACCAGAGGGACAAAATACATCTAATCATTTTGCTTTTATTAAAATTTATAGGGAAAGGAATAAAATATACTCGGAGTTCAGAATTCAGTACTGTATGTTCAAACTTTGATTCCATATTCTCAGTTTTTCATCCAGTTTAATTCAATTAGACATTACTTAGGATGTTCTTACAAAAAGAACCACTGCGAGTGTATAAATGGGACAAATGGATGGTCCACATCACAAAAGCCTTTGCACAGATCTACAACTAATAATTGTTAAATCATTTACCAAATCTGTAAAATTAATCAAATCCAATACATTTCTATCAAATATGATTTTACTCAACAGTACATACTACTGTATATGAAGCACCTAAAAGCCTCATGGGAGCTGTAGTTGTTGGATTATAACAAAATAATCATCATCTGAATCAAGTTATTTGTCGATCATGCCAACACATAAAACCCTAAATGCCTTGTTTCAGCTTTTCATGATGAAATAATGATTAAAGGTGGAGTCTACGATTCTGGAGAGCCCTGATCGATCCGAACTCCAAAAAGCATCAAAGCATCAATTCAGACTTTTTACAAATTGGCATCATGATGTAGTTATTTCGTAGATATCTATGTGTATAAACAATAACCTCGCTGCCGTATTTATGCCTAATTTAAATGATGTTATTTTGCCCTGATTGATCTGAATTCCACTCAGAAAACAAGCATTTTAAAAGTTGTTTGCTTGTCGTCTTGGGGACAGACCAGATAAAGCATGAATTCAGACTTTTTACAAGTCGGCATCATGTAATTATTTCGGCATCCTTTTGATCCGTTTATTGCAATTGAATCACAGCAAAATCTGTTTATTTTGGGATCATACTGCTGTAGTAAGCCAGATTCATTCAGCTGACGTGTGACTTGCTAGATACAGTGAATATTTATTGATTTTGACACACCAATGATGAAACTGCCTCTCATCGGAGACAGATGGAGAGGCGAGTATTCACAGGTTGTGTTTAAATGCGAATAAACCATAGACTGTATATAAAGATGGATGACATGACAGCTCCCCAAAAGTGAAGCCAAAACATCTCGATCACCCCTGGTGGCTGGTTGCAGTATAGGTCATAAAGCCCCCCCTCCATGTTAGCAGATGGGACATGGGCCAAACTAAAAAATCCTAAAAATCCTAAAAAGTACACTAGTAAATTTTTCCCAAAGATGGTTTCTGTCATTTTAGATAGGTCTTATCACGCTGATGTTTGTTCAAATGTTCATTTTTCTGATAAGTTTGGTTTTAATTAGTTATTTGACACTATAAAAATGGGGTGAAACGTCATGATTGACAGCTGTCAATCACAGTGAAGTAGTCGCAGAGGAACCTGCAGACGTATTTTCGGGAATTGTGCATCGGTAAGAACGTGGAGAGGAGATGTAACTTTAACTTTAGCAGGTGATCGTTAGCTAGCAGTTACTAATTATACCACGGCTCCTTCTCAGATCACTACTGCACACACTCTGGCTCCAAATGACGTCACAAGCGCAAGATGGCAGCGCCCGTATCCGGGATATTTTGGCTTCACTTTTGTACAGTGGGAGGAAGTGGAGACACGCCGTCCATCTTTAAATACAGTCTATGGAATAAACACAAACATGAGCACGAGTTGTGTGGCTCGGTCCAAGCCTGTTTGTTTCCTATTTACAGAGTCAGGGCTGTGTATGAACACCAGATTTTTTTCAGTACACATACAGAACAGACAGCAAGCGCACCGTGAGAAGATATTTGCTGAATTTGATAAAAAAGTGTATTGGATTAGAATTGCAGACTACACCTTTAAATCCTCTCATTTTTCGGTTGAACCCGGAAGTCAGCCGTGCCTTCAGGCGACGTCATCACGCAAATAGCTGCGCTGACGCACATCCAAACGAGGCATGTTTGTTGGGTGAATGACAGAGCGCTGCTGAAGTTGCTGAAAGTGAAGTGTCTCAGTGCAGGAGAAGCTTTTCACTGTGCACAGACGCAAGAAACAAGGTGAGTGTTTTTTTTATTTTACACAGACGCTGAAAAATCTGTTCACTGTAACGTCAACAGTGAAGATTACAGCTGGAGCTAACAGTAACGTTAGCTGTGTAGCTAGCGTTAGCATCTGCATGTCAGTACTCCCCCGTAGCCGAGCATCACCTCTGTGGGGCTTTTCTTTCACTACCCCTCGGAAAGTAACAAAATAATCCATCCTAAAATCTCTCTGCAGGTGGTGGGATGTGGATTTTAGTGAGGACACAAATCTCAAATACTTCTGTCGTTTGCTTTCTTTATTTAGCCGCTAACAATGTGCTCTATCAGAGTCTGATAATCCCCAATATAAGTTAGCTTGTTTTTACATATAAGTGGGATGTTTTATGTGTTAATGTAGAATCTGAAAATGCCCAATAGACTTGTCTGGAGGATGCAACACAGATCAGTCCCTTTTAATATTAAAAATTAGACAGATGACTGGAGAAGTCTTTCATTTGCACTCATGCACTATTTGTAGTGTTAAAGGTATGTTAGGTTGTTATATGACAAACCTACAACAATTAAATGTCATAGCTAATTTATAGTGTTATTACTTCCACAGTGAGAGAAAAAAAATATATCTGTGGTGTTAATTAATAATTAGAACTTAATTGATTAGTTGCATGACTGTTTCGATAACTGTTTATTAATTTCAGTCATCTTACAAGCATAAAATACCACACATTTGCTGTCCCAGCTTATCAAATCTGTAGTTTTAATGCTTTTCTTTGCCATATATGATAGTAAACTGATATGATAATACATTTTGGGGTTTTGGTTGTCACCTTGGGCTCTGGGAAGTTATAATTGGCATTTTTATTACCATCTTCTGACATTTTATAGCCAAAATTATAAACCAGATAATTGATTAATCAAGGATATAATTGACAGAATAATCAATAATGAAAATACTCTTTAGCTGCAGCCCTACAAATAATTTTCATGTGCCATTTGCTGTTTCTTTTTCTTCCCCAGGATTAACAAAATGTCTTCTACTGAGCCCATCATCAGGTCGAGACAGACAGAGAAAGAAGTCAATGGAATTTCAACACAGGTCGTCTGTACAGAGTTCAGCAATTACATATTAGTAGTTCTCACTCAGTACGGCAAAATTGGGACATTGATATCTGTCACACCTGACTCCAGATCTAATGATATCAGCACACCGATGTTCTCCACCAAAGTACTGCTGGGCAAAGACGAGGTACGCTGGATGAAATTGTTCAGATAAATACTCAGTATCAGCGTGATATAGACTTGTTTACAGGACATCAGACAGACGTGTTGCAACACAGGATAACTCATTTCATGCTGTGAAAGGGCAGATGAGATTGGTTCTGAACTGCTGTGGTAGATGGGGAGGAATTGTGTGCAGGCATGGAGTTAAGTGATCTGTTGAAATTTACACAGGGAAACCTATTTCAGCTCTGCATGAGCATGTCATTTTCTAAGTGGCATAAAGTGCTAGACATGAATCATCAACAGAGAAATGGAGTATAATTATGTTTGCTTGTTTTGTTGACATACAGTTGTTTTGTTTGTTTGTTTCACTCTTCTGGTCATTTTAAAAAGACAATACTTGCCCTTTCTTGTAAAATGTGTGGTTTTAGAGTCAGAGAGGGAGGCAGCGTTGAAGCACCGTCACACAGACTGAATGAATGACCATGATTGAATATGGTTATGTGATGTAATTAAGCATTATGTCAACAGCCGAGGCCTCATCTCTGCTATTGTTTAGTTTACTGGATTACACAGCAGCCAGATAAGCTGCTGCAACCACATCAGGGGTTTCATTAAAAAAGAATCAAGTCATATTGGAAGACGTGCAAACGCTGCTTACTTTGGGGGAACTTCACAAAAATGAATTACTTTTCCCACGATATGTGTGGAATATAGCCCAATCAATAATGCTGCATGGCAGTAAAGGCAAGTTATAACTATTTACCACAAAGGCTATGTGATGGCAACAGCACAGAATGTGATTGGAAAAGTCTTTTTTTTCTGGCCGACCTGTTCAGTGTGAAATGATTTAGAAAGTGAGCTGGTGTCTGTAAAAGCTCACAGTGTTTGAAGGTATGGAAACATTATTTGCTATAACTTAAAGAAAAACATGTTTATATGACGTCAGACATCGAGTAAAGGGATAGCAGTGTGTGTAGGAAAAGTGCTACAGGCATAATTTCTTCATTTACTCAGTGAGGTTTCACAGGCCAGGCCTTTGCACATTTTGAAAGGATCGTAGGAGTCATTGATCTTCATTCATCCATTTTCTTCTGACATAAACATGTTGCATCGCAGCATTTCTGTATGTAAACATGTAACGCCTAATTTGTGTTTCCATTTTCAGCCACTGACACATGTCTGTGCCAAAAACCTGGCAACGTTTGTGTCGCAAGAAGCCGGCAACAGGCCCATCTTACTGGGACTGGCACTCAAGGATTCCTCCGTAGATGCAATAAAACAAATGAAAGAGGTCATTAAAAGTTGTCAAGTCTGGTAGGAAGTCAACAACATGGACATGAAACCTGAAGCTTTGATGAAATACAGGCCTTCTGGATCCCCCCCAGTGTCACATTTTTCTTCTGTCTTTTTAAACTGAAAGGACTTTTACTAAATGATGACAAAAAAACCCTGCTCCAAGACAGAAATGTAAAAATCCAATTTCATTTACTCTGATACTTTGATTTGTCGAGACAGTAAGGAATGTCTTCTGGAAAACATAATTTAGAGTTTATCTGGTTGTAAATAAGGATTTTCTGCAAGCCACTGTGCTGTCATGTGTACTGACTAAGATATAATTTGCAAAATGATTCCCAGTAGCTCAGTTTCATCACTGTACGAATTACGTATTGACCTTACTGTTTTTATTTTGTAATTTGTAATACTTTATGCTGTTATTTTTGTATTTTAGAATGCAAATATTCTAAACTGTTTCATGAAGAGAATTTAGAATTAAAACATGTCACTTGTAAAACTCGTCTTTTTCTGTCTTTCATCATCTCAGCCCCAGCGGGGGATAGTTTTGGCTTAGCACTGGATAAATGTTTTAAGCTTTACAAATATTCCCATTAAACAGGAACATTGGGCTAGGACTTTTCTAATCTTTCTCATTGCTTTTTAAAAAAAAAAATCAATTGTAGCTTTGTTACAAGGGGGAATATGCAGTCAAGCAGTCATTTAGAGTCCTTTTCAACACATTTCAAAGCATTGCAGCCTGTGCTACCAGTGTTTTACCGCAGATTATGACAAAAAGCAACATTACAGAATGTCAACAGCAGTTTATAAATCCATTTTTAAGAGTTGCACTATCATTTCAGATCAGTTGTGATCAGTATGGCTTTATTTTTTAGCATCCTTAGAATTGACTATAAAATATAATAAACAAAATGGATTTCTAATTCATGGGACTGATTTGGAATCATTATGTGAGTTTGGTTACATTTTTATGATCCTTACCATTAACATGTTTATATTTTTGGTGTGTGTATATTTTGGATTTGCACCTTATTGATATTTAATATTTCATATTTGCACCCTTTCCTACTTTGTACTGCAACTGCTGCACAACAATTTCCCTCGGAAAGAATAATGTTCTATCTTTTGGTATCTTAATGAGGGCCTTAACTTTGTAAAGTAGGCTTTGTGTCTCATTTTCTCTTGTAACATGAAGGTATTAAAGCATGGATATACAGTATAACCTGCATATATACACCTATTATAAAGCTTATATTCCATGTTTGACTGTTGATTTTTTATTATTCCTGAGCTGGTACTTAATTATATTGGATTGCAGTAGCCCGTTAATGTAAATAAATGGAAACATTAAATATTATTAACGTTTAGATATTAGATACGCGATATTTTAAGGTCAGTTATACTGTACCTTTGGCTGAGAGATAATCTTTCCGACATAAAGGAAATGTGATGACGACATACGCGGAGCTGTGGACACGTGATCCGATCACCTGTGCCCAACCTGTTTATCTCTGCTGCCGCTCTGAGTCGCCGCTCAAGGATAAATTCAGATTTCCGTCGTTTACACAGAAAGTTTGACTTTTACCTGGTTCCGCAGAGTAAACGCTTCAGGCTGCCGCCGTATTTGTATGTTATTTTTTTTGTTACAGCTTTTGTTTGAGTATTTTCTCGCCGACTGTGTGGACTTCGACCTCGGTCGGGTACCTGTTTGAAACAAGGAAGTCCAGTCTGGTGAACCTGTCGTTGGTGAAGTCGACGGGCCGCGTGTAAATGGCAGTAAATGAGCTCGGTTGGCTTGTTTGAAAGGCGGTTTTACTCTCCATGTTGATCCTGTAACGTTGGCCTGTGATCCTCGGCTGTTTGTGGACAGAACCATCTGAACGGGATAAAGCTGCTTCCACCCTCCCCGGGACAAGGTGAGCTGTTTGTTGACGGTAAAGAAGGTGCATATCAAGACAGTGATCATCTGAACACAGTAGGCCAGTCTGTCACTTCCCTATACAGTAATATGTTCTCTCATTCTCTCATATTGTTTATTATAATAACAATAAAATCTCACCAGGCAGCAGGAATTGAAGAATGAATTGAATTGAACAGTCAAACGCAGGACAGGTGTTGTTACATTTTACCTGTAAGCCCTACACTGACTTTTTGTGGTTGTCTGTCTGTTTCAGATGAACATTTCTCTGGAAGACGTGGATTCATCAGCCGACAATAATTCCATTGTTCACCTGGATGCACCAATTCTCCCAGACAAGTCAGACATCTCCAATATGACCATTATCCGAACAAGCAACGGGTCAATCATAGACCAGATGTTTTTAAACACACTGACTGCTCAGGGCCTCTCAGGGATATTTGTCTGGTCCGCCTTGCTCATAACATGCCACCAGGTGAGTTTGAGCCATTTCACATAACTCCCAGACAAGAATATTTTGAAATACCCACCCCCTTAGAGAGACTTAAATCACTGCACCACAGTAGTATTAGTGAGTAATACAGCTTCAAAGCATTGCGCACTCAGTGATGTAAATGTGTAATCAGAGATGGTTGGAGACAGACAAATTTCACCTCCCTTGCCAGAGGACAAACAAGCTCCTATATCCATAAAGGATTATTACCTCCCAGCACAGTGTAGTGAATTCAGTGTCTCAGTCAGCTCACACTTCTTATTTTCATACTCGAGATAAGACGAGACATTTCTTTATTTCCAGGCAGGTATCATTCTTTCCACTTTGTGCTCACTTTATTGTTGATACTGACTATCAGTGGCTGAAAATCCTTTAGCTGATTAAAGGGCAATGAACACATAGCGGGCTCTCTCTCTCTCTGTGGGGAAAAGATGTTCAGGAAGAATAAATGGCCCAACACAGCCCACCTTTACCCAGAACCCATTTCATTGCTGCTGCAAATGAGTGTTTTCTCTTGTGTGGGTGAGTTACCCACTGTGCGCAGATGATAGCTTATCATTATGGTTTTATCATTTGCAGAGAATGCGGTAGGGTGCAGTGTATTATCAGCAGGGAAATCAATTGATACTGAGATAGCATTTACAGCATTATAAAGGATGAGGGTGTTGTGTTCCTGTTCGCTGTGGTTTCAATGTTGTGCAGCCGTAATAGTTCCCAGATTTAGTTGCTTGAATATGCATCCGTCCAACATCCTCAGGCTGGAAGTCAAACGCCTGGATCACCTTTATGCTTACACGCACATGGTCAGAACTGTATGTGTTGTGGTGTACTTAATAAAGAGTTGTTGTTATTTGGGTTGCTTTCTAAGCATTTTAACATCCTCACAAAGCATCAACATGTAGCATCATGTGTTCCCAAAACGATCCTTGTTTAGGGATTTGTGACTCAATATCCCGCAAATTGGTTTCTATCTTTTTAATATAGTTCTTGTTTGTCCAAACACTTTCCAGCAAGACATTTTAATTGAACAAATAAATAGCAAGTGTACCGCAGGGAGACTGGAGCAGGTTTTGCAACAGGCATCCCTTCTGTCACACAGGGAGAATAAAATGGTCTGCAGGACTAGTGTTGCAATGCTGGCGGTGTTTCATCTGACTTGGCTCCAGAGGATTGCTATAGACTGTTACACTCACATTCTGAATACTAAACACAGATAGACAATGACCTTAGATCCTCTTTGCTGTAAAGTCGCCAATGCTTTTCAGGCTGGTAATTGGTGGAGTGTGGCTCATTTTTCTCGGTGGGCTTATTGGTCCCTTTGCAACTTGAAGCATTTGGGTTTAAAAGCAGCAGAATGCACTTACCGTGTGCTGTATGGCTGCATCACATTTGGCACATGTCCCTCTCACTGAGTTACAATATGTACAATCATTTTTATTTGAGGTCATACATGTTTTCAAAATTGTGAGCAAAAATAAGTCTACAACTGTGAATTATTGTCAGGTCAGCTTTATGGAGTCAGGAAGGACTTTTTTTTTTTTCTGGCTTTTCAGGCAAATGGAGGACATCAGTCTGCAGTCTGCTTCACTTCACATGTGGAGATGGCCAAATGAATCACACCCCCACCCTCACAGTAATCAGGCTTTAATGTGCAGCCTCTAATGGGCATTTAATCAAGCTGAATGTGTCGAGCAGAGCGAGACTCTGAATGTTGTTTAGTTTGCTCCAACAAATGGAGGTTTTTAAAATTTAAAAATGTTCAGACCCACTGATGGTACGCTTTAAATTAGAATAGTATAAAATAATGTCAAGAAATTATTACTCAGCAAGAAAGCCCAAGAATGAGTGAAGCTATTGCAGCGATTAGCCAATGAATCGATTAGTCGATCGACAGAAAATGAATCCGACACCATTTTGATAATCGATTAATTGTTTTAGTCATTTTTCAAGCAAAAATTCCAAACATTTGCTTCTCAAATGTGACGATTTGCTTCTTTCTTTATCATTTCCCATTGTAAACTGAATATTCGGGGGTTCTGGGAAATTATAGCGGGCACCTTTCACTGTTTTATAGACAAAACAATGAATCGAGAGAATTACGTGCAGATTAATCAATAATGGAAATGATTGTTCGTTACAGCCCTACTGTATGTGGTTATAGTAACAGAATAGGCGGAGCTTTCAAAAGTTTTAAATGAATAATAATCATCACTTCCTTTTTCTCACCTATTTCTTCCTATTTCCTATTTCGCACCCATGACTAAATACGGGGGGAACTATCATAAACACCAGTGCAATCAAATGCAATTCAATACAGTAGCCATCTTTTGAGTTTGCATAGTTTAATGATTAAAAGAGCAAAGAGGATGTATCTTAATTATTCCATGTTGTTATTTGCAGGAAGTACATCTAATGTTGTGCAGTCCTTATTATTTGCCAGCTGAGTGGTTGAAGTAGTTGAGTTGAAGTTGAAAATAACGACACGTTTTATTACAGATTAAGCTGTAATTTAATTGATATCGATAAAACCTAAAGATATTAATTTTACAATCATTTAAGACAAAGAAAAGCAGGAAATCCCCACATTTGAAAAACTGGAGCCAGGGAATGTTTTTGCTTGGGAAAAAAAAAACTTTAATTCAATTATCTGAATACCGGTAGTTAATTTTCTGCCAATATACTAATCAATTAATTGACAAATTGTTTCAGCAAGGAGTTGATTGTCTGGTGAGGTAACACATGAATGTGGTGTGGCAGTGATGTCGTGCTTGTTTTCTTTATCTTCAGAAAGTTATTCGTCAGCAGTCGCTTGAGCTTGGTGTGATTACTTTGATTGCCCCCTTGTACTCAATTAGTTGAGTAATGACTCATAAGCATCTCGGTCGACTGAGAAAATGTTTGTTAGTGATGTTTTAAAATGGTCTTTTTTTTATGAAGAATGAGTCATCAGTCATTACTAGAAAGCGATTACCACGTCTGCGGCATCACAATAATATTCTCTAATATGCTTTGGTCTTTAATAAGCGCTACATTTTAAGAGCTTCTTCTGCACGACTTCAGGGACAATAATACTGGAGAAACAATTTGATAGATTTCCCTATTAAATCTAAAGCCTAAAGTCAGATACGAATTTATTTATTTTTCGCAATATTATAAACTATTGGCATATTTCCATTCCATATTCTTTGTTGGATCAGAGACGTTGCCGGGTTATGGCAGATTAGCCCACCTGCAGTCATCTGCCAGCGATTTAACAGTAATTTACTTACACTGTTGTGAACACGTCACCCTCTATTGACATACAGATCATACTGTGCTATATTTGTTTGAGATCAGAATGGATAAGCCAGTCCTTACCTCCGCCTCACTACAGTGGCAAATTGTACTTTTCTGTAGGGATTTATGAATTTAATTCATCATTACAGTAGATGTGGCTCATGGGTGTAAAAACTGTGTAATATCTAGAAACTAAGCCTTGTGTAAAAACTAAAGGTCAGTGAAAAGAATGATAATCAGGTCGTCTGCCATATGCTGTGTGTATTCCAGTAAATGTTGTCAGCTGCACTACATTACCTTTATGGAGGCCATGTGTGGGCCTGTGGGAGAGTTGTATATGTGTGTGCGTGTGTTCAAAACCTAATGGTTAAGACCTTCATCAGCTCAGTGGAAAATGTTTATTACTGATCTTATTGGCTGCTTCTTTATGTGACGTTATGTGACGCTGTACAATATAAGGTGTGGCCAATAGTTTTAAAGCTGGAATGTTGTGGAAGGTTGAGTGATTTTTTTTTTTTTCTAGTGAACCCTGCTGATTCATTTCATAGTGGCAGATCTGTACACAGACGGCGCAGTCAGTGCAAGATAAAATGTAGCTATAAATAATATCATCCAGAAGAACATTTTGATTGTTTTCTGTTCGCTCTCGGGTGGTTGACGTATCGCGTTGATCGCGTGGTTTATATTGCTTCACTGTCAATGCTCTAGGAAAACAACAAACTTATTTGTTACTGGTATTTTTTCCTTCTTTCACGAAGAGTGTCTGACTGTGATTTACAGGTTTTGGTTCATTTTTAAGTATCAACAGTCACGGTTTATCAGTTACAGTCATATTATTTTTTTAATCAATATATTTGTGAAATGTCTCATAAATTTTATATATATTATATTTTACAACAGTTTTCAGTATTTCTATGAAGATCCAAACTGTCAAGTCTTTAAGTAATTCATTATTTGATTGACATAAAATTAATTTGCAACTATTTTGGTAATAAATTCACCATTAAAGTCATTTTTCAAGCAAAAATGTCAGCTTCTCAAAATTGAGGATTTTCTGCTTTTTTATCTGTTTTGTATCGGTTTTGATTTAATACATTTGGGTTTTGGACTGTTGATCAGATACAAAAAGTAGATTGGAGGCTTAGGCTCTGAGAAATTCAAATGGGCATTTTTCACTATTTTATACGTGTATCAAATTAATTAATCGAGAAAACACCTGTTTTTTAGGTGCAGCCCTATTTCAGTGAAAGCAGGGTATATTTCCCATGGCAAAGCCTATGTGAAAGGATTTTGACATATTGGCTACAGTATATCATTTTCAATTTTAATCTCATACATCGTGAACAGAAATTACGTGTCCTAGTTGTTTAATTCTCTATTTCTAACTCTATTATTTGAATCTGTAACCATGCTCTGATCAGGGGATTTGCATGTTCTTGTTTACTGATGTTTTCCATATTCTTTGTTTGCATTTTCATTTTAGATCTATACACACCTTCGATCCTACACTGTCCCCAATGAGCAGCGCTACATCATCCGCATCCTGTTTATCGTGCCAGTTTATGCCTTTGATTCTTGGCTCAGCCTGCTCTTCATCAGCAACGACCAGTACTACGTCTACTTTGATTCCGTTCGAGACTGCTATGAAGGTAAGTACCACAAGCCTGATAACATCCTCTCTGGACAGTCGTGGTTGTTCCCCTGCCCTCGTACTTTAGATGGCTGCCAGGAGAGGAAAGACGAGGAACTGACCAAACTAGTTTTTCACACCAGTCATTGTTCTCTTGTTGGTAGCCCTCATTATTTGAGGTGTTACATTTCTAGGAGGAGTAATTTTAGGATCATCCCCTTTATGTGTGCGGGTTTATAGTGTTTGCAAATGAAAAAAAACCATTACAGATAATTTTTTAAAACTTTTTAAAAAAAGAATGTGTAACTCTGCATTGATTTTCAATATTCAAATATTATATAAACCCTGTAGCTGTAGTTTAATTGCCTTTATACGTTGTAACTGTAATTATGTGTTGAAGTTTTAAGACCAAAGCACTTCACCAATGGCAAAGGTGAATCATATGCAAAATGGATTACAAGTAATTTGAGAACGGGAAAAGTAGGAAATACATTATTCAGGAGATTAGTTTCCAGTTTGCAGGCCAATTTTGTGGCTGATTGATAGTGCAGCGCATCAGAAAGCAGGGAGACTGGAATACCACCAGCGGCTACGGCTAAAACATAATGAACCTTCTCTTGACTGGACACCATCTGCATTAGCTTCATTTAATCCCTCCTTAAATAGCAACGAAGGATTAGGAAGGGATTTCCAAGACACAGAACCCTTGGAAGCTTCTTAATGTAAGGACTGAAACATTTATTGTTCCAAAATGTAGGACTAATTATTTTTTATCATGTGGACGCTGTCTCCTCTAAAATGATTTGACCTTTTTAAATGAATTTAGAACTTGAAGGTGAAGAGAAAGTATTCTACAGTTAAAACTATGCCATGAAACATGTATGGTACAATGTTTAAAGACGTAACTCTTCTCTTTCTGTTACAGCATTTGTCATTTACAATTTCCTGAGCCTGTCCTTTGAGTATCTGGGAGGAGAGAGTGCAATCATGTCAGAGATTCGAGGGAAGCCCATACAGTGAGTGCTCCAATTCTAATTCTCCATTCAGTTGTGGCATACATATACTTTTATAATAGAAAAAATATATATTTTTCAAAAAATAAGTTGACAGAAGTAGTAAATGCATCAGAGATGTTTGATTTACATGACCTTCTCATCAGCTGGACGATATGTGTTGTCTTCATGTTTACAATCACAAAAGGTGCAAGGTGCATCTCGCTGCCCTTTAGTTTGAACGACACAGTGAAAAAGCAGGCAATAAACAACTGCATTGTTAATCTGTGACAGTTATCCTTTATCTCAGAGCTTTTGAAGAGCCTTAGATAGGCTGTGTTTTATGGCTGACTCAGCCACAGGGCAGCAGCTCTTTGCCAGCTTCTTAAGGCAGTGGAGACACTAATGCTGAACCCTGATAAATGATGGCATTGCTTAACACCAGCCATTGGAGATGAGGCATAAATTCTACATCTTGTTTTAGAAAAATTCACTGCTCTGCCTGGCTGTTATACGTCCTTTAGGATTTCCATAGACAAAATCAATCTTAAATCAGTGAGAACTCCAAATTTAACCCTTTAATCTCCAGAAAACTTTCCACACAAGACATAGTCTTGATTAAAGTAAGAGCATAACTCATACTGTTAAAGTTCATGTTCAGTATGTTTTAATCAGCAGCATGGCAGATGAATTGGATCACATAGTTTATGTATACACGCCATTACCATGCTCACAGTCTACATGTTAGCATGCTAGAAACACGGTCACAGCATTTTAGTTGCACATTAAGCCTATTCCTATTCTAATTGATATTGTACGTCAATATTAGATTGGTTTAATATGTCATGTTCCCATTAATAAACTATTAGGTTTGAACAGCTTAAAGAATACTCCTCAGATGTACACATGTTCTGTGGGAATCAAAATACTTCTTTTCACTCTCTCAAATTCCATTTTACTGAATATTCATGCTCTTATTTGCAAGTGAGGATGCATTTGAGTGTTTGGTCATCTGTTGCCAATCTGTATTGTTACAAAGAAGAAAAAGACAGGCAAATTAAAACAATTAGACGTGCAGACATTAGGCAAGGAATTAAATATTGTTTAAAAATGGGATGATACCTTTGTACAGTCTGATGGCTAGCAGCATGAAAAGCCCCGAAAGTGCTCTGAACAGCACCGTAGGGTAATGAAGGTGCTCTGTAGCTGTATCAGACTTATGGGGGCTGTTATTTAGGATGAGGCTGAGTTTAGTCCTAATCTTCCTCTCTGCTGCCTCCAGGCTCAGTCCTACAGCAAAGTCTCACCAGTTTATTTATTCTCTGCCTCCCCCACCCCCTAAACTGCCCTTCTAAACACAACACCACTGGCTTAGAGTCATAATACAATAAACAAAGAATAGTTAAAAATCGAATTACATACGCTGAAACCAGAGCTTTGTCAAGAATAATCTACCTTCGTTTTTCCAGTTCCTCAGTATTGTCAGACCTGTCCAGTTTGTTGTTGTTCCTGTTCTTTTAGCCCAAAGCCACTTAGTTAATCTGCCAAAGACACATCAGACCGAGCCTTTAAATCCACTGTCTCACATGACACCTTGACCTACTGTACATTTTGCATGTATTGTTCTATAGACATGTTAACTAGCAGCAACATTTATGTTTTGCATTAATGATCCAAAAAACAGTTTTCCCAATTACAAATGAATCCAAGTTTATATGTGCATCAGGAATTTTCAATAACTGCACACAGTGTGGTGTAAGGAGCTTGTCTTTCAGCTTACACCATTGTCTTTTTTATCTCTAAATAACTCACAATTGGGATTTTGTCATGTAGGCAGCTTTGCATGGACAATATAGTCTCAATTTAACATTTTTTTGTCAATTGTCTGTGCCAACTTTTGACTATTTTTGTGCCTATACATTTTATTTGTGTTTCATATTTTTGCCCCTACATATAAGTAAATGATGTGGTCAATCAACATACAACCAACTAAAGTGATAATGTCAACTAGGGCTGCGACTACCAATTATTGTCATTATTGATTCATCTACCAAATATTTTCTTGATTCACTGATGTTTTGTCTATAGAATATCAGAAAATAACACAAGATGTCCATCATGCTTTCCCCCAGTTACGATTATTTGATTATCAAAATAGTTGTTGATTAACTTCCTGTCAAACTAATTGTTATTAACTCTAATGTCACAGAAAACTGAACATCCAAGCAAGCTAGTGTTGTAAAGCTGTTGTATTACATCATGGGTTTCTATTTCACTTATCACTCAATACATATACTTTGTATACTTTAACTTGCTTCTGTTATCTGATGCTGAACACATGATGATTCAGTGTTTGCATGACTCAATCGCTCATCATTTCCTGTTGTCCTCACAGGTCAAGTTGTCTATATGGTACCTGCTGCCTCGGTGGAATGAGCTATTCCATCGGCTTTTTAAGATTCTGCAAACAGGTGAGCTTCAATCATCCCCTTATCTCCGCTCTAGAGATGCTCCTTTTGACCACTGAAATAAATTTACACACATTGAAAATAAGAATACATCAGATTTCCTTAAAAAAACAAAAAACACTGTGCTGTAAATTACCATTCTGTCCAGATCTCCAGACTGCTTAAAAATGACAGCTGTTATAATTGGCTGTGTGCTTCTCAGAGGATAACATCCTCTGGTTAAAAAAAAAAAAGAAAACAAAAGCAATTGAGGCCAGGTGAAAGCAGCTTGATAATAAACACAGAGAGATGATATGAGCTGTCAGCACAGAGCTCCCTCCCAGTGTCTTGGGATGCTGCTCAAGCTCCCAATCTAGCACTGATGGAAATTGGAACTGAGAGTTATGTCTTCAAAACAAAATACATGGTGAAATGAACTTTTTTTTTTTTTATAAGCGGCAAGTGATAAACACTCAATGTGCCTCCACAGGAATCCTACGTGAAGTGTTTTAAAAGGAAAACCTTGCAAGTTGTCTCTGGTGGCGTATCTGAGAGGAATCTTAGTTAAAGGATATTTCTATGTGAGAGGACAGTTGAAGATCAGCTCAGTAGATTTTAGAGTATTTTACGTTATAGCATTGTGCTAAAACTCCCATCAGTTTTGTTGGAGTTTGCTGGGTTGAGTGCAGTGAAAGTGTTGGCCTAGAGGAAGGACTTAACATGGATTTTTCTGCTTTTAAAATAGGTCATCCTCATTAACATTCATTGAACAGAAAATTTCAGAAATCAATACATCGAACACTTCAGAAATTATTAAATGCCGTTTTGCACGACATCTCCCACGAAGCAAGTGACTAACTGGATTCAAAATAATGATTAATTGCTGTCATACATATTAATTTATTCTAACTGGGTTCCTAAAGCACTCGATTATATTGATCACATAATGTGCATTAAAACACATTAAAACTCTTTGCACATTTCGGGGAAGCTTCAGTGTGTGATTAGGAGAGAGGTTAACAAATGAATCACTGATATGGGAAAGCAGCCTAGAGTTATGGTGGTTTTTGGAGATAAGGTTAGAGGATACGCTGCTCTTGCATCCTAAACTGCTTTTTGACATTTTAGTTTTAAGTCCTTTATTATATTGTAGGACACTTCAGGGTCTCATTTTCTGAAACTGGGCAAAAGTGTAATCCTTTCGACCCCTGGGGCAGCTGTTGTGCTGATGAGGGCTGTTGGGGATCCAAATAAATAAAGTACATGTGACTGTGATCAACTGATTGTAGCGTAAACCAGGCGCTACAGCTGAAACCACATTATTAGTAGTAGATACATTATTATACTATTATTATACATGCAATATATTATTAGTAGGAGGGAAAATAGAATCAGCAGGTGGGGTTGAGTTCAGCTTAAACACCAGCAAAAAATACCCTTAAGACCCTTAATACATTTGACTTTCTACATTCTTTCACTACCCAAATAATAATCATTTAGCAGTGGGAGGGGTGTTTTTTATGATGGTTTTGTTTTCTTTGGTTTTTGTTTTCTTCTTTAGGGAAGAACAGCAGCAAGAATACACAAGCAGATGATATAAAACATGATGTTGAGCAGAAGTTTCGTCTGAAAGGCCTTTTGAGAGTTTCCTTGCAGAAATTAAAGGTGCAAGAGCGGACAGCAGCACAGAGGCTGGGAGACAAAAACAAAAACAATGGCCTTGTGGTCCGATACATGGATTTCATAACTAAACTGTTATCAATTCAGAAGGATCAGCCCTGAGGGACTGTATTGTAATACACAAAGTAGAGAGGTGTTGCTGTTAATTAGGACTCAAATTTCATCAGTTCTGTCGCTAGTTGTGTGAACAGTTAGGGAAATATTGCAGTGAACACTGCAGTGGTAAAAATTATAACAGAAACAAAATGCTTCGGGTCATTTCAAGCTGTGAATTCTCTGAGACGTTATTTAGTATTGTAATGGAAAATGTTGGCAAGTTGCTAACAAAAGATGGGGAAAGTCAAATGTGGTGAATATAACAGAAGTGCATGTTATCCTAAATTCATATAACCCTTTGATGCACCAGTTTGCAATAGAGCCGTTATTTAAGCTGCTGACAGGTGCGTTGAATTATATCCTCTTATTTTACATTTGTGTCATGCAGTGTACACTGACACTCACATGTAGTGTTAATATTGAAGTTTATTACTCGGCCTGTATAGAGTCTGTATGCATGGATGCACTAAATTAATTTGAGGCTGAAACCATGGTTGACTTTTAATCCACTGGCATTATGAACGTGCATTGTGTTTTAAATATCAAGCATGTCAAGAAGTATCATGCAAAATGATTGGCTTTGAGAATATTCATAGTAGTGGCAAGCTGGCAGTAGAACAAGCATAGGGCAAGCGAAGACTGTCAGTACTAAAAGCTTCAAAGTAAATCAGTAATATAAATGATTATTGATGTCATTTTGTGAAGCCCACCACTGACTCTGGCCATTCTAAAAAGCCGCTGTCCGGCTAATCAAGTCGAACACTCCTGGTCTGTTGCTTTCAAGTGCTGCAGCAGTGATGGGAGTTTAGAGCAACCTCTGTCAAATTGGTTGGTTCAGGCTTCAATACACAACAGAGAGGACACCTGTCCTCCAGTCTTATATTGTATGCAGGTCTACATCCCCCTGCATCCTCTGTTGTCCCAGCCAGTCCCTATCCACATCAGCAGTAAGACATCAGCATCAGATAGTTTACTTTCTAGGACTGAAGGAAAGACAACAAAGGATGCATTCTGTGTGTGTCTTGACCTTTTTATTTAAGGTTTTTTAGGTCTTTTAAGCAAAGCAATAGTTTGACATTTTAGGAAATGTGCTTATTTACTGCCTTGCCGGGTTAGATGAGAAGATCGATACCACTCTCATATCTGTCCGTAAGGCTACAGCCAGCAGCCAGTCAGCTTAGCACAAAGACTGGAAAGAAGGGGAAACAACTAGCCTTGCTTTGTCCAAAATCCACCAACCAGTGCCTCTAAAGCTCACTAATTAACAGGTTGTATCTTGTTTGTTTATTCTATACCAAAACTGACTGACTGAAAAAAGATAATTCGCTGTTTTATGAGGGGTTATGTGCCGGACATTTTCTTAGCTCTGACCTGTTGCCAGGCAACCAGTGGAGACTTCAGGAAGTAACTGCTAAGAGCCAAGAAACAGTCCAACACATAACCGCCCTTAAAACGGCAAATTCTCCTTTTTACACTACTGGTTTTGTATGGCTTAAACAAACAAAATATAACCTGTTAATTAGTGAGCTTTACATGTGCTGGTAGGCAGATTTTCTTACCTTTTGGAGCCAGGCTAGCTGTTTCCCCCTGTTTCCAGTCTGTGTGCTAAGCTAAGCTAACCGGCTGCTGGCTGTAGTTACATAAAGCAGACAGAAAAGGAACAAGTCTGTTTCCCAAAATGTCAAAATATTCCTTTAAATTGTAGCTGTTAAGATTGGACAGAGATGTCAAAACACTGCATTAGGTCACAAAGAATATAAAGTGAAAAAGATCCGATGTACAGCTGTAATGGTTAAGGTGAGAAATGGCCACTGGTTAGGTTAAAGTGATTCGGGGACATTGACACCTGCTTAGCAGATTTTTTCCATTTAATTAGATGTACAAACAGATTCTGACATTCTTCTTCATCCTTCACCCTCCTCCTCCTTCACAGTGTCCTTGCTTGTTTCAATGTCTCATTCTGAATTGTAATGTGTTCTCCAGGCGACTCTGCAGTTCTGTGTTGTCAAACCCATCATGGCAGTCATCACCATCATCCTGCAGGCCTTTGGCAAATATCATGATGGAGATTTTAAGTGAGCAGCACCTCTCTCTTTCTCTCTCTCTTTCTCTCTCTCTTTCCATTTCATTTTTTATGCATATTACGCATCCATATCATTGCCAGCAGGCTTGTTTGCTGTTTATGTGCACATGGAAACAATTTGCAAGTGGAGATAATTATATCACCTCTCCACAGTTGGCATGATTAAAATGTTTAGAATTAAAGAGTTTCATTTCAAGCAGAAAGTATTGGGTTCAAACTTCCCTGTGAGAGTGTGCAGGTACGTGACTGCATGTTGTCCCAGTTGTGCCACTGTCCTAGCCATAACCGCAGCCTCCTGGGTAATTTTGTTATTGCACAGAATAATTCAGGGCTTTTTGAAATATGGAGTAAAGAAATTCTATCTCTTTATATTAAGTTTTCCCCAAATGTAATAAGTGCTCTGAAATGAAGACCCTTAATTCTTATTGTATGTTACACTCGGTGAAGCACAGTGTTGTAAGGGGAGATGCATTGTTTCATTTCATACTTTTACTTTGCATGTCAAGTTCTACAAAGATGGGGATAAATTGCAGACTGACAAATGTAATTTTAGTGTATTTTCAGTTGTACCAGATGAGCCAATAAGGGTCTCAACAGAATATGGAGAGGGTAATACGTTCAATAAAATTGTCTTTTACGTGTAATCAAAAGCTATAAACCCATAAACTCTGCCTGACTTATTTTCAGGTGCTCTCCTCCGTCTCTTTCTGAAGATTCAGCTGTGACAACACTTGTCTCTTAACTGCTCCGAAGAAACGCAGAGTTCAACGAGGGCTTGAGACAGAAGTTTCCAATCATCACCCCCTTACTGTCGAGCTAAAAGATAGACATGATTAAACTCTTCCTGCTTATTTCTTTATATACTTCAACAGCAAAATTAGCAGGCAGAAATAATTGTCTTTTTTTCATGTCTTTCTTTAAGCTCTGTAGCAAGACCATGATGATTCACAGATTGTTTACTTATACGCTTTCAGCCAACCGTGCACTCTATACTGCAAGGGAGTAATTAGCGTAGTCACAGCTGAGTCCTCAGAGAGGCTCTCTAGAATGCAGAGGGGGTGGAAAGGCAGTCTGACAATGAAATATAGACAAATCTGCCTGTTTTATCGGATGCATCCTGAGATAAGAAGGCCATGTACAAACAGGCTTTATTAACTGCTTCAAATAAGAGGACAAAAAGTCTATATTCCCAGCTGTTCTTGCAGTATGGCTGAAAATTTCATCAATTTTAAGGTGCCAGTCTTTTAATTCAGCCCAAAGTAATAAATGGATTTAAAACATGAATAAGTTGTCGCTGTCAAAAAAAGTTGTTGTAGGCAGGATTGTTATGTGATCACAAATGGAAAAATGTCATATAGTTGTACATTTAATGAATATGTAACTATGGGACTTTTCTTACTGTTTCTGTGCAGCATAAATGGAGGATATCTATATATCACAATCATCTACAACTTCTCAGTCAGCCTGGCTCTCTACGCTCTCTTCCTCTTCTTCTTCGCAACAAGTGACCTGCTCAGGCCGTACGAACCGGTGCTGAAATTCCTCACAATCAAATCTGTCATCTTCTTGTCCTTCTGGCAGGGTAAGTTCACCTCTTTACTCTTTTTGGTATCCAGTAGATAAAAGTATAAATTGCTGATGAAAGTGTTTTGTAGGAATGGTCCTCGCCATCCTGGAGCGCTGTGGCGTCATACCCAACGCCCTCTTCATTGATGGACAAGAGGTTGGCGCCGGCACCGTGGCAGCAGGCTGGCAGAACTTCATCATCTGCATCGAAATGTTCTTCGCTGCTATCGCCCTCCGATATGCCTTCACCTGCACCGTCTACCAGGAGAAAAAAAATGAAGTGCCAGGTGAGAGATGTAGTCCGTACATAGAGCAGAGGGAAAAAAATGTTGAACTGATCATTACCTCTTGCCCTTGCCTTGGAAATACGTTGACATGTTCCGAGGCTAATTGCCCTTCTCCCCCACAGAATAAGGACTGACACAGGCTCGAAAGTGTTAGCAGTAACAGTAATTGCATTGCTCTGTGCCTTTTGCAGCCATTTAGCTCAGTCGGATTAACTTTAAAAGTTAGATTTCACATCCAGTCCCTCTATCTTAACTGATACACAAGCTGGAATGTGTACATATTTACAATTTTGTACTTATTAATTCTATCAAACGTAGTGCCGTCGTGATCAGCGTGACAGTCAGGCTGGAAGTCAGCGGGGGCTTTTTCGTCAGCCTAAGGGCAGACATTGTTACTCATGGCTCAGAGGACAGCAAAGCAATGTAGAGGAAGATGAAGAGGAATTCACAGCCGCAGCACAGTAACTAGGAGGGGAGCAAGCGGCACCCCTTTGACGTCTATGCTGCTTGCAAGTAAAAGACAAATGGAAGCCATGGGAAAAGCCTTCCGCAGCAATATGAATCATTTTGCCATTTTCCTGCCATAGGAAACCTGCTGCTTAACATGCAGAAGTACTGGAAGTGATGATGAAAACTCAAATTGATACAGAAAATGTTTCACTTTTTTTT
>NTHP01000008.1:742155-756708 GCA_003416845.1 Oplegnathus fasciatus
TTTTTTTTTTTTTTCAATCAAGATGAAAATCAAAGAAGGTAATGGGATTAAATTCTTTGTTTTCATCCTCACCCATTCTTCCTGCACATATGAAAAGAAATCCACTATTTATCTTGCTGTCCAGTTAAAGTGTAATAATAATGTTGCGCCAGTGTTTGACAGCTGATTATGACATTTAATTTTTTTGTTTTATGTTATTGCTCCTATAACTGAACTTTTTGGCTCTAACATTGACACTTTGGTTCTTCTGCTGCACCCCCACCCTCAGGTGTTGATGTGTGTGATTGTAGATGTTGCCACACCTCTGGTTTACCATTCTTATGCTTCAGCCCTGTGGAGCGGGCAGGCAGGCTGTAAAGAGAAACTCAGCAGACCGTGTCTAACTTTCCTGTACCCCCCCACCTCCCCCCACCCCACCTTGCCCTTCTCTTTGCCACCTCCATAAGCCAATCCAGACAGCACTGCCAGTGACCCTGAAACTGAAGGCTGTGGATGTCTGCAGGCTCTCTCTTTTGCCTTGGACACCCTTTTAGTTCTGGGGTAAATTCAACCTGGCTCACAGCTGGGTGCTAAGGGACCATCAGTGGAGACAGTCTGTCTCTGTTCAGTCCATTTGTGGACTGCAGGCCCCAAACAAAAGCCACGATGAAAGAAATCAATCATGCCTACATGGTGATTTTTTTTTTTTAACTGACTGTCTCGCATTAGTTTATAGTGGCAGACAAAATGAATTTGACAAGCCATTAAGTCATTTATCCAGCAAAAATGCGAAACCTTTTGTTGTTCCGGCTTCTGGAATATGATTTGCTGCATTCCTGTTTTATGTGATTATAAATTGAATATCTTTGGGTTTTGGACTGTTTGTTGGACTAAACAAGTGGTATGAGGACGTCACCTTGGGCTTTGAGAACTTGTGATGGGCACTTTTCAAAGGTTTTTGACAATGAAATGAATGAAATGAAAGTAATTATTAGTTAGTTGTGTACACTAAAGTCAAATCGTGATGATCAGTACAATGCCAGGACATAACATCACTTTTTTAGAACTATCTTTTTTGGTATTAAACAGCACTATTTTGATCCCCTTGGCTCGGGAAATATGCTTATTCACTTTCTTTGCCGAAGGTTAAATCAGAAGATAAATAGGCTACCACTCTCTCCTCTCTATGGTAAATATGTAGCTGGATCCAGCAGCCAGTTAGCTTAGCTTAGCATAGAGACTGGAAACGGGTAGCGTGGCTCTAAGGTAACAAAATCCACCTATCAGCACCTCTAAAATTCCCCAATTAAAACTTTATATGTTTTTTGTTTAATTTGTTCAAAAAACAAAATTAAGAAGAGTTGTATACTAGTCGATTTCCTGACCTGGAGCAGTTGCCAGGCAACCAGAGGAGAATCCAGGAAGTTACTAATTCCTATTCCTTTAAAGCGGTAACATTGCAGTCATGTACATGATTCTTGTGCTTGTTCCTATGTTGTTCCTACAGAGAACATCCCTCCTATGCAGAGCATCTCCAGCGGTCTGAAGGAGACCATAAACCCCGGAGACATGGTTCAGGATGCCATCCACAACTTCTCCCCAGCCTACCAGCAGTACACCCAGCAGTCCACACAGGAGGTGGTCCAGCCCAGCACGAACGGAAAAGTGGCCACAGGCAACAAGAGCTCCCGCAAGTCAGATAAAATCATGCTGATTACCTCTGATGATGAGTTCTAGGCATTTTTCCAGCAAAATCCAGGTGTTTGTGTCCTTGCCACTATCTCTGACCCCCTGGGGAAACAGCTGTATCGCATTTCGCACAGAGCTGGATTTAATCCAGGTGTTTAATTTTCATTATCCCAGTATTTAAGATGGACTGCTTACTTCTGTCCTGTTTTTAATGAATTATTTAAGCACCAAAAGGAGGATGAAATTAATGATAGTTTTTAAAAGTGATAGCTCAATGACCAGAGAAATTATCTGTCTCCATCTCGGGAATCACAGGAAAATGACATGTCACCTTCACTGTATCAGAGAAGTTTGGAGCTATGCATTTTCTTTAAATCAAGCGGCTGGATGATCAGCAGTGTCCCTGTTCCTGATTCTGTTTCTGTCATTATGTCAGTGCTCGCAGTCTCTGGCTGTCTGACGTGTGTTCCCTCTGATTCATGTCACTCACAAAGAGGAGATGATTAATATGTGACTCCAGGTGGGAAGCAGGGAAGCCAGCAATGGCTGGAAATGACACTTCATGGACCGTCTCTCGCATCTGCTTCTTTGAAGTATTTGCTGAGCATTCCTCTGCATGGTTTCCTGACAAATGGAAAGATTCGTTCAAAGACACATTCGTTTTGGAGCAGGCACTTCAAACTGCAGACTGTAGCACTTCGCAGTCCTTTGTATCTTACCGTAGCATGGACAAATTGGATAAACCTGTCTCCTACAAAGTGGGAGTTGTAGTATTCTCATTAATTTTCCCAGCATGCTAAAGAGTGGAATTCAGTGCCACTACACCTCCGTTCAACAGACACTAACAATTAGTCTTTTTGCAGCTTCTGCACTATTGTAAATGCTTTTGGCAGAAACTTTTTATGTTTGACGTGTTGATGTCATAATTCCATGTTCCAGGGAATATGAAACATGTACAGAATTTGATTGGTGTAAATTGTGGTGTTTAATATGTTCTATTTGTGTATAAAAAATCTCTGTTTGGATAATGAATTGGGAAGATTTTAATGTATTTAATGTGTGTAGTTCAGGCCAAACCAAAGTCTGTGTGGGGAAGAGAGAAACACAGAAAAAACTTTAAGAGACTTCGTAGTTTCTTCTCCCACTTTGTTTTTCACTAGAAATGTTATCATCTGTGCTTGTGTCACATGGGAGACATATAGCTAGAACATCAAGTCATAGGTTGTTTTAATTTTGATACCCTCTTGTGCCAATGATAGCTGTCTTTCTGGGAAAGCAGAAATTAATTTACAGTTGGGTACAAAGTAATATTTGAAAATATACAAAATTGTTGACTCATGTGTGTGTCTTAGTCTTGTGTGGCACTCGTGTGAATTTAAAGAATTGTTTTTGCTTGTGAAACTTGCATATGTTGAACTGAGTGAACTGCACTTCTCAGTGAGGAAAAAGCTTTATTTGAAAGTACAAAAACAGACACAGCAGACCTGTTTGTAGGAATAATTTACCATACTTTAAATCAGAGCAGAAACAATACAGATTTTATTTGTACATGAGGGTAGTTCATTGAGAAAACATGTAAATAAATGAATGTAAAATAAAATAATTTAGGTGTTTTTTTTTAATAAAATTACACAATTCAATGAAATAAATATAAAATATATGTGAGCAGAGTAATGACAAGTTGTGAAGGGTACATACTCTGTTTATGCTGCCTTATTACTGTCCTCATTTACAGTCGTTATTGACAGTCACTCATTAAGCCTCAACATGTTACCACGAGACTAGAACAAGGAAATCCATGTATCTCCAAAGTACAAACCTAACATAGAAACCACTGCTGTTGAACTAATATTTAATGTATTTCACCCACAACCATATCATCCATACACATGCTTAATTCCCTCTATTATGGAGATTTTTCTTTATTAATTTAATTTATAGTCAAAACCTCTTCAATCTACAATACTAAACTTCCTACATGGCTAAAATTAAATACTGTAGCTTGTAGAACTGGCAAAGCTTGTGTGTGAGAGCTTATTTCATCGTTTCCAGGAAGGGATTTTAAATTAATAACCTTGAATACATAGTCAAGATATACGAGCAACATCATTGCTATACATACATTTGCATTTTTCATGGTTCATATAAAAATGTAAAATAACCACTGATATCTTTAACAATTCCATTACAGCTCCTTGGTATAACAAGCTTCAGTCATTTCAACTGTGGGAAGAAAGAAGGCTGTTGAGACCAAGTTTAGTAAACATCCATGGTAGGTAATGTTTATGCCTCTTCACTCAGAAACGTGTCTACATTTCTGTATAACTCTCCCTAAATGATTTGGAAAAACTTTTTGCAGGCCCACTTTTATTCTAGCAAAAAAGTGGCTTGTAGAAAATGTGTATTATAATGTCTGGCACACTTGTTTAGCTTGTGGTAAGAGCAACATGCGTTTGAGAGCATGGATGGACCTGTTCTTGGTCACAACATTAACAACAAAGTACTTAATTCACCTGGAGAGAGGTTTGTGTTTTATTGTGGCATGGTGCGGAAATATATTCTTTAATATTTTTTGAACATTTTCAGAGTATTATTTTGAAGGTGTGCTGCCAAAAAGCATCCACCCCATCCAAATACAGTAATAAGTGCTCAAATTAAACAATGCCTCATTTTACAGCATTTTGTTTAGAAACTTTACCACAAGAGGTCACTGTAATGTTTGTCAGAAGACATTTCAAAAATGTAACATGTAAAACGTATTTCTATATTACTCTGACTCTATATTGACTCAGGCTTAAAACAGACCTTAAACAAAGAGGTCTGGGTGGACGGTCTTCAGCAGCTTTGGAATTATTTTCTGGTAAGGTTTCCTAGTGGTTACAAAAGCATTACCATCATCATTCAATGTTAGGTAGTTTTAAATCTGACCACATCAGATTTGCTCTTGTGTTGAATTATGTACAATTGTTTTCAGTATTTGAGATCATTGATTTCCGTGCTAAAGTAAATGTTTGGCATACATTTCCAGCAAAATGATCCAGACTTATGTAGAGTTTGTTACCTTTAAATTCCTGATGTCCAACCTCTCACTTAATTCCAATTTAATTTGTATTGTTTGTTGTGACACTCCAATATTATAACAGACTTACAAGTTATGAAGTAAAATATGACAGATGCACATGTGCTCTTTATTATATAACAGTGTGGACCTGCAGTCAGAATGTCATTTCCCTGTTTTTAAACAGTTAATTCTTGTTACATATAACTAGCTGCAGCTGTATGTAACCCTAGTCATGGGGTCTGTCCAATTTGTGAATTAGACAAATAGTAAATGTGCTGAGAAGAACTATTCGTGGGGTATAAATACTCACAAAGAAGACTTAAGTTATGAGAATAGTTTTCTCATTGTAAATGTGAATACAACTTTTTCAGAAAAAGGTCAGCATCAACATAATTAGACTTCAAAGAATGATTACATAATCACACCACTCCCAGGATAGTAAAAGACATAAATATAGAAAAATATGTATATATATATATTTATATACTGTATATGCATATAAAACTAAGTATCAGAAAGAGAACATAGGATGTATCAACATAGAAACCAAGTGAAAATACAAAATGAGAGTAAGAACACAGCAATGCCCCTGCTTAAAAATCACAGCAGGTTGTACAGCAGCAAAGTTCCCCGTACTGTTCTTTGCAGCTATGGAACAGGGGAAGAACAGTCATGTCCTCTTAGCCAAGAGAAAATCCTGACATGAACAATCTCTATTGACTTCACTCCAAATTAGGAATGGATCCTCGGTAAGAACGGCTTGATTTCAAGTGAATTTCATATTTAAATATCTCAAAACGTACAACTTGAGGAAGGTGTTTACTGCATTTAGTTGTCATGACACCACTGTTTCTAGAGATGGGCGTCAGGAGTTCTCTTGCAGAAGAGTGTGTCAAAAGCAAGGTAAATAGCTACTGTTTCAGAGTTACCAACACCAGCAGCAGCACTTCTCGTGACCCAGCAGTAGGAATGATTTCTATTTGGACGGAGTTCTCAATGTAAAGTGACGACGGAGGCAGTGGGAGCTTTCTTATTTCGGTAATCTGTAATATACAGGAAGTAAATTGAATTGCATTTCACTTGTAAGGACCTCTCTCATTATTACTCTATCCAATATGGATTACCTACCAAAGAGTGGTATATAAAAGAAAGAGGCAAAGCATCACCCAATCAGTGCTGCGGCATACATTTCAGAGAGTATACCATCCTTAGTTACATTAGGCTTGACATTGCAGTACGTGGTCACACCACATTTAATCATCATGCAATTAAGTCCAGTAACTTCAGAAACGCAAGAATAGTTTCTATTTGTCATCTCCAATTCTAGGATTCACTTGCCCTGTGATTTGTCTGTTTTTATACTGTATCTTAACAGTTTCCTTTTTAAGTGCTATATAATGATAGACAAATCTGGCCCAAAATGCTCCTTAATTACTTTCCAATTTTATATTTTAGTTTTCTCAAATCTACCTGTTGAAATAGCATTTCCAATCTGTGGGAAAAGTATTCACCTCTTCTCTTCTTTAATTTCTCTAGTCATACGGCCACAAAGATACTAAAAGAATGACTAACTGTACACAAAATTGACAAATTCTCGACTAAAATACGAGCACACGTCAAGCGTTCCATGGATGAGTTGCCAGTAGGAGAGAAAAGGCACAAATGGCCTTTAATCATATCGATATAGTCCAGCACAGGCTTCCATACAAATTCTGGCCTAATGGTTGAGTTTTAAACTTTCCAACCACAAATGAAAAACGTTACGTCAAAACTGCCATCAGCACATACATGGAAGCCTTTACTGGAGTGTACTGACTGCTGTTCTCTAGCATTACTTCCTAAATACTAAATAAGCTATTTGGCATGACTGACCACCAAGTACAACTTTGCAAGACAGAAATATAAACAATCGCGCAGCACGAGCAGAGCCCTTTAGCTAAACACTGGTCAGTTATCAAACTGCATAATGCAGTGCTCTCCAAACGGGCCATAGAGAGCCATGTGTAGGCAGGTTTTCACTCCAACCAAACACTACAGCAGGTGATTTTACTGCTTAGCACCTTCCAAAAGAGAGGAAGAACTAATCAGTGAAAACATCTGTTGTTGTGTTTGGCTGGCTCTCAAAGGCAACTGGTTGGACACCACTGGCAACTGTGGTATGCTATGAAGAGGTGTCCACCTGACCTCAAAGCTGGAACGATAAATCCTCTTTGTGCTAAACTACATGCAAGTGTTAGATAATAATTTATTATTGATCACTCATAGATCCTTTTAAGGCAACAGCTTCAAAGGCTCAATTTACATTGAGACACTTCTACGTAAAGAAAATGTGATTTGGCATAGGCTTTACAAATAGCTTTACTGTCACATGTGTACTATATAAATCTCTTGTGTTTTATGTTTAATAGCATTAAGTGTAAGAGCTGTTTGAGGCCAGTGCTGCCACAGTAAGGCATGTCAAACACTTTTTCACACTGGAGTAAAAGCAAATTTCTGCTATCAGTCATGGAGGAAGGGTCAGAGAGGCCCAATACCCTGCCGGTGCTGGGGGTCGGGGAGGGGGGTTTGCACAGTGCACAGACAATGTAGATTGTGTAAGAGAGACAGAAGGAGGGAGACACAGTTGTGAATGCAGCATAACATCACATAGAGCTTGCCACCCCATTCCATCCCTCAGTCTAACTACTGAGCATCCTCTCAGTACAGGATGAGTGGGTTCAAGCGGGGTCAGAACCGGGAAGGACCAGGCAGGAGAAGGAGAGCCCAGTCCTGTCAACACTAGGAGGGAGCCGAGAAGGGGGTCGGGCTGGAGTTGTTGTGGTTGGCGGACTTGACGATGGTGATGACACTGGTGGTGGCCACCTTGCCCGGCGAGAGGGGCCCGCGGGTCACAGTCCGGGCAAAACACTGCAGGGCCTCGTACTTGGCTCGCAGGGCGTCCAGCTCCAGCCTCATGCTGGCATTCTCGCGGGCCAGCTTGTCCACCTCCTGCTGCAGCTCAGACTTTTGTCTCTCCAGCTCCTCCTTCTGGGTGACGCGCTTGATGCGGCAGCTGGCAGCGTAGCCCCGGTTTTTCAGGGTCCGTCGCCGCTGCTTCAACCGCACGACGTCCTCCTTGGTCAGCCCACGCAGGTGCTGGTTGAGCTCCCGCACGGACATGGCCACCAGCTCATCGTCGCTGAGCGCCGGGGCATTCTCGCCCACCTCCCTCTTGACCTGCAGGACATGAGCAGTGGATGAAGAACAGCACCATGAATGGGTAAGTCTAATGAAACACTCACACTTCTCACAATTCTCACACTTCTCACACTTACCTTTAAAGCTTTGCTCGTCTTAAAATGAGTCGTCATTCCCTGCATGCAGACAACTGGCCAGAATCTCACAGAAGACAAACTGAGAAGTGAAAAGAAAAAATAGTGTAAGTAGCTTACTTAAAATAAGTGAAACACAACATATTATCAGTAACGGAAAGTAACAAAGTACATTTATTCAAGTACTGAGGTACAGTTTAGAGATACTTGCACTTTACTCGAGTATTTCTATTTTATATTACTTCAGGGAAATATTGTACTTTTCAATCCACTACATTTATTTGACAGCTTAACTACTAGTTACTTTACACATTAAACATATGATCAGTTTTTAAAATATGATGCATTATTACAGATAAACCTACCAAAAGTTTAAAATGTAGTTTGACCAGTTACAACATTGAAATGCTGCTTACATCTATGCATCATGAATAATAATTCATTAATATAATATGTAACAAGATATCACTGACAGGGACCATTTTGCTGCATAATGAGTACTTGTCCTTTGGATTTTTTAATACATTTTTCTCTGAGAATACTAGAGTGCTCACTACTGTATTCAAAATCCAGTTAAATGTACAGACGTATTCTTAAATTGCAGATGAATTCACTTTAAAGACATCATAACAACACTCTGGGTTACGTCATATGTCAATGTGTGTGTTTGCATGTTAGAGCCACAGATGCCAGCAGAGGGCAGCATGACACCATTTAAACACCGGCACTGGAGCGCTCCTATATGTACATGTTAGAGAAGGAGGGCCGTGACAATGTAGTTCACTAGACCAAGCAAAGATTAGAAACAGGCAACCACTCTCCCTCTCTCTTCGTAGAACTTTGCTTTAAGCTCTCTTCCTAAGCGATTTTGCCAGGGCAGTTTTTTGAAAAGCCTCTCTGTGCTCATTACATTGAAGCACATGCCTTCCAGACTACTGCCATGGCCAAAAAAAGCGAGAGCGCTGAGCTGTGATCCTGTGAGAGGCACACATCCCCCAAGGCTCCATTTCAGGACCTGCGGACCAGCCTGACTACGAGTGCACTGTTCCATGCTCGACTGCTACCATGGAAACGCCCTGCAAATGGGCGTGGGAGTGTGAGTCACATGGTCACCAAAAGGGTAAACAAGCCTCATTCATAACCGCAACACAGCCTATACATAGTACAAATAAGAAGCACTAACTTGTGCTGATAATTTAAAGGCATCCCGTGTACAAAATTCCTCAATTTGTCGATGATCTTTCTCTTAATCCTGTTACTTCCCTTAAATCCAGTCTTGTGTAGATTGTTTATTCCCCTAATCTGATATCTGTGGGTCTAGAGGGACGCATTCACTCCACACCACTCTGCCTCCTCATCAGACATTAAAACAGGCCATCACATCAGCATAACATTTACAGTTATGCTGAACTTTACAGGGCAGTAGATCCGCATGTGGAAAATTCCTGGAGATAGAGTGTCACAGAGAAATAGTTTCCTTTATAGTCACTGATGTATTTTTGCTGTGAGACAATGTAGTCTATCGATTTAGGGCTGTGTCTCGCTGGTTGGATCCTCTTACACTGGGCTTTCCTGAGCTGCTCTATGCCCTTATTTAACTCTGGTGGATATATTTAGCCCACGGTGCTGACACAAATTTCTGCCAACTAAACAATTTAAGTGAGCTTGCGATAAGTGATACTGTACCTCAGTAAGAAGGCAAATATTCTCTGCAGTCCTGTTAGCTGCAGCTTTCATGGAAGAAAATACTCTGGCTGTTCTTTTTGGGATGTTTATCATGTTTTCACATCCTATGGCTGTATTGCTAAGACAAGACTTTGCAACTGTTGACTTACAGTTCCTGGCTGCAAGAAATAGTGCAGTCAACATGAAAAACAACTTTGTTACTCTCGTCTTTGACGGGACCTGAACAATAGTCATTGTTCTTATAATAGCTTAAATTCAACATCACCGTCTACAGAATGTACTTATGTGTTTTTTTTGTCACAAGCAGATGAACCTCAAAGAATCCCGTCTTGGAAAATAAACAGATGAGAAATACATGCACCGACCAAACAGCTAAACCCAGAGCCACATAAACTCATGTTTAGAAATTTAGGGAACATCTGCTGCTCTCCCTCATTTTGCAAAACATGCCGCAAAGAATTGCATAATCGAGATTTCAGGAGCATCAAATAAAGATGAAGAACTAAAATACAACATTCCTCGACAGCAAGTTGGCCTAAACAGCCTCATTTAAGTGGTATTGCGTCAGAGGGGGTCCCTGGGTATATTCCTTGCAAAGCTCGTGGAAAAGTGGTGTAGGGCCTCCCTCTCTTCATACAAGAGGCCTCCAGCTCGAACCAAGAGGCCAGGTTGTTTCCCTGAAATTCTTTAGGCATGTGCTTATGTTTTTGCTACTCGCAGAGGGACAACGCTTTCCTGATCAAGATGCCAAAGTTTCCTCAAAACAGCGATTATGTCACGCAGCCAAATCCACTCTTTATGATTTTGCCACACAGACGTGACAGGCATATTTCACAACAAGTCACGGCTTCTCGCTACAGTCAAGAAAACAACTCATATTAGGTTTTTCATAACAGTAAGAAAAGGAGTCTGGGAAAATACCTCAAAGAAAAAGCCACAGATGGCGGGTGAGGAACAAAACCACATTCCTGAGTGAACACACATGTGCAAAGCCTCACATGCACAACACAAGCAAATCTCTACTGGAGAGGGAACATTCAGCCTGAATGTGTCCTGCGATGCACTCAGCTATGGGGGGAGGAGTTCGGACAATCCCACTTGTAAAACAACGGCTGCAAAATTCACGAAATGTCTGGAATTCAGAAGTGTCTCACATCTTTCACTTGCCCAAACAAATCAAAGGCAGCCTGTGTGCACATGTGTGGACGTCAGGAGTCCACTACCTTCTTCTGTGGACAAAAAGGTTTATCTTTCATCTTACTTCCCTAACTTTCTCATAACGTTTCCTTCCTCAAGATGATCCTCTGTTGACTGATAACCAAAAATGTACTATTCACTCAGCGGCAATGTTTTCACTTATTTATGACGAAGAGTCACAACTATGCAGATTAGAGCCAAGGAATGACATGAGAGTAGCTCCTCAAACAACTGTCCTTTACACAACGCTATACACACTTTTCATGGCTATGGCTGTTTGTTAAGCCAGTGTCTTATTTGATGTGGAAAGCAGAATGTTTTCTGGTAAACCTGCTACTTTGTTCTTTGGGTGTACACATTGCTTTGAAGATGAACTGACCATTTCAAGACCATTTTTGAGAATGCCTAAAAAACAGAGAACCAGGCAAAGACTAATTTTTGCATGGGCACAAGTCAGCTGGAGTTAAACAGCTTTTAAAGAGCAAATTCATGAAATACTGCACATACTAAGTCTATATTTTAGGCGAAGTTAGTTTAATAAGCCTATGTACCATTGGTTCACTGATGGCGAATGTTTATGTTTTTAAAGTCAGGCATCTGGTCAAGTTCAAGGCTGCACTTCAGTTACAGCAGGTAACTGAGGGGCCCAGCCTTCTCCTAAAATAAACAGCACATCAAAGACTTATGCGCTCATGCTCCAGCGATAAATGCAGAGTTGGCTTGTCTGGACTTTCTTCTCTTTTTGTTTCAATCTGAGAGTAGGTAAAAGCAAAAAGCAGACTTGTTGCTGCACTTGACAGCCTGATACACTCCTCTGAGAAAGCTTTTCTTGCATTTTTCTCAAGGAGGTGGAGAGATTTCTCTACAGACTGGTGCGCGCGGCGCTCTGCTCTGCTCTTTCTCTAGCGCAGCACATTTGGTGGGATATTATGTGAAGGAAATGGAGAGCATAGCTGAGCGGTGAGTCATGCTGTTTACTGGTAAAAGCGACGACCAGTGGCAGGGAATCACACCCTCCCGATCTGACGTTTCCTGGAAAATCCCGTTGTTTCACGGGGAGGAAGGAAAAGTACAGAGAACCTTGGAAATGGTTGGCATGACCACCGGAGCTTTTGTGCGGAAAAGGAGGAGAACTCGCCGAATATCTGAGCAAAGATATTCTCCCAAACGCTGGGATTCAAAGAAATGTCAAGAATGCAAAAAACAAGGACATACCTGTCCCACTTTTTACTACCTGTGAACCAATAATGTGTGGATAAATGGATAAATATTAATATTCTGTTTCCAAAAAAACATCATATCTCTCATTTCCCAACAAGATACACCAAAACAAAGCAAGACTCTTTATGACAGTACTATTAATAATGCAATAGCTACTATCCAGATTTCAGTGCTTCACCTTCAAAACAGCTACCTGAGGCACTGGCACAGGATGTGATCATACATTTTGAACGCACTGGAGGTTTAAAGTGTTTGTTTGTGTTGCTGCAAACATGCAATTTGAGTCACGGTGGAATCAGGAAGTTGCCAAAGAAAAAGATCAGCAATTGAATCAGTGGCCCCACTGAGAACAAACAAGGAATTTCCAATAACACAATACCACAAAATAAATAAATGAGTGAACTTGACACTTGCCGCCCCTCTGACCATAATGAGGTGAAAGCAGCTGGTTCAGACTCAGTCATTCTGACAGAAAAGCAGGAAGAGGCAGAACGCAAATCACTGTGGGTGGCAGGGTGAGCAGTTTCAGACACTATATAACTGTCAGGGAGTCACTTTGGACAGATGCACCACAGGCCTGTTCACATGTTCATCTGTTATTGTCTGTATACACTCTGTTTGGCATGTTCAGCTGTGGATAAAATCACTGGCCCCCAAAGTCAATAATCATAACTTGACATATTTTTTTCCAGTAAGAGGAGAAAAACACATCATAGCGAGCGTGTTCCCTGTGAGTCATCGCATCACTAACCACAGCTATTTTACTTTCACAACACTCCACCACAAAAAAACGTTTTGCATTCTGTGTCGCTCCCATCCACCACCACTGACCAGAGAAAAAGAGAAATCGAATCTGTATCTGGTGATAATTAAACTATATCCTGTGATTTTCAGGGGGATTTTCTCCCGGTGTGCCTCGTCACTGTCACAGGCTATCGCAAGATGAGTCAGCCACTGTTGCTTCCAAAGAAGACATCATCACTTTGGCGACTGAACCACATGTTAACCTCATGACAGAGGAGAGCACCCTCTCCCACTGCCTCTCTGAAGGCAGCAGACACTGTGTGTGCACCCACCAGAAACAAGAGTGAATCAGGAAAAGCCTCCCTCGCCCAAATCTGTGACCATCGAAGTGACATAAGACAAATATTTTCCACATATTAATCACAATGGTCTTAAAGAGGTCACAAGTCCTAAAGACAAAGGAGAAATTAACATGTGGACATACAAGACAAGAAAGCAGTGTTATTTCTGATGTAAAATTGTGTTGTTGTTTTTGTTGTTATTAGGTAATTAGCCTATAAAAAGGAGACAGTTTCCTTCTATCTTTACCCAAGTCATAAAGATGTATGTAGACCAGAAATGATAGCTAATCAGAGAGATAAGATACAGCCTTTCTTCCTCCGGAGTGATTTATGGTTAGTGGAAATATGCGCTCCTCCTGCTGTTTAGTGACTGTTTGTTTCTCCTGTGTAGGCCAGCCAGCCCTGGTGGTCTGACTTCACATCGTGCCCTTTGTCCCACATGTCGAAAATGCAGACCACGTGTTGTTTCCAATGTCAAAAGTAGGCTGGTATTTTTTTTTTTTGCATTATAGCAGCTTTCATTAAATCCCGCGTTGAAACGAGCGAGAGCGCCTGAATTAAAGGGGATGTGAAAATGTTTTATGTGAATTGAGTTTAAACAGAATCAGTCAGAAAGTTTATTTCACTTCCATTTTCCCCAAAAGTTCATTCGACTGACAGAAAGTGAGGCTATAAATAAACAGACCCAGACGAACAAAAAAATCTATTTTTATCTGATAATAACTCATAATAATGCTTCTGTGGCGCTCAGTCAGAAATATATAAGGACGTTTTACATTAACATTAAGTAGCAGGATAACCTTAACATTCATTTTAATCTACTTCAGTAAAATTGTGTGATTTGTATATACAATATGTCTTCATTAAATGTGTTGAACACGCATATGTTCGCGTTTTCTGTGCTCCTTATAGACATATTTTTTTAAAGGGATAACCTTGAAGATGTCACTCATTAACACAATTAATACACTTAAATTATTTGTTTTAATTACCATTTCGTCAAAAAAAGATAATAAAGAAAGCAGAAATAAAACAAGCAGTTATTCCAACTTATATTTCACTCTTTTTGCCTGTTTTCCTCCACTTCCTATACGCGACTATAGCCAGCTGTGAGCCACTTTTTGAGCATTGTGTTATGTTACTCCGACACAACACGTGTCCACGCGACTCAAACAATCTTACAAAGTCAACATCAACTTTCATAACCGGGATCCAAACTTAACCTACATGACGGGCGAGTTGTAGCCAACATACGCCTGTCTGCAATACGCGCCCCAATATGTCACTTATACAACATGAGAGACAAGTTGAACTTTTTTTTTTT
>NTHP01000008.1:757036-771612 GCA_003416845.1 Oplegnathus fasciatus
GGGGGGGGGGAGCACGGATGGGAGGCCATAAATAGAAGATAGATACTGCTGGCGGCTGCTTTTGCTTACTTTACAAAACTATTCTGTACAAAGTCAGCTCGTGTTGCCAATATTAGCCACGAGGACTCAAGAAAAAAAGTCACTTTAAGTTCCAAAAGGAAACTTGTTGCTCTCTCAGTCTGCTGCCCCCCCCTCTCCTCTCCTCTCCTATAAGTGGACTACTTTAGGGTCTACACTACAAGGTTTCAAAAATGTGCATTAACTGAGAGAAGACAGCCACCTCCTCCCTCCGTCTGACTTGGGAGCAGCAGTGGCATTCCAGTCCCGAGGAAAGTATGTGGTGTAGTAGAGCCCAGCAGTCACAGGATTTCTCTTATTTTAACTGCACTGCTGCCAGCAGCGTCACAGGTTATTCTGGGTAATTAAGTAATGAATGTAAATATGTTAAGTCAGTCGCCTTTTAAGGGCTGCACTCTTACGGGTTCCCCTGTTCGGTTGTCCGATATAAGAAGATCCCGGCTCTGAGGTTGCTTCAGATGATTGGTGCCGGTTAAAAACAGATGCAGTGTGTTTACACTATAAACACTGTGGGCTACACAGTTCAAACAAGGCTAAGAAGAGAAGGAAAATGCAATTTCCCATTTTTTTCTGCTGACTGGACCAACACAGACTAAAAGTATCCTGTGAAACACCCACACATGCCTCGCAGGATAAACTGGCTGGTAAATGTAAATCAGTATGTACCATATATGAGTAACAGTATTGTCCATCCTTGACATGTGTTGAGTGTATATGTGCAGAAATGTAAAACAGGTCTGAAATAAAGTTTTGATCACAAATGTCAGCGTCCTCACAGCATGTGCATGGGAAAGGTAAACATCTGGAGCCTGTTTGGCAGAGATGATGAAATTAGATATGGAGTCTGGTTAGTTTAACACTTAACTAATTAATTTAGCAATTAATAGTGGCTAGACAGTTTGTTTATTTATGTCAGCCAATATGATTTATTTAGATTTAATGTTAAATTGTCAAAAACCTTCCTTAAAAAGTATAAACTGACAGAAAAATCCCACCATAATAAACTGTAATGGTCCATTTGCCAGATATACTGTACAGACAGTATATTCACTTGAACCCAGTCACTGTACTCGTTTTTAAGAGCTTTTTAATTGCCCATTTTGGGCCAAAAGCAGCTTCATTATTGAATCATTTTTGTTCCATGGTGGTTTCTGTTTAATGCTGCTATGTTTAGCCACTGGAGAGACAAAAGAGGAAACAGACAAATAAAGGCGCACATTGTCCCGGTCGCATGATGCAATTTTGACCTTTAGACAAAGTGACAAGTGGATGACTTGTGAATAAATGATAAATGTTAAGTTAGATTTTTGCTAGTGCGACTATTTAAGAAATAAAAGCACTTACTGTGCAGTCAATCTCTCTGTTGTCTGGAGGCTTTACTTTAGTGTTTTTCCAAAGCATTGATGTTAGACAAAAGACACTGAATAATGAGTGGAGTTGTCCTTCACAGAAAAGGCCCACTTCCAGCTAAACTGACTAAACTCCTGAGAATTCATCTCTTTTATGTAGGCTTTGTGCCAGATACCCAGACTGGCGTAGATTTGGGTTACTGTCATGGTTTACGGCTAGTGACTCAACAGATTCAGCTCTTACTCTGAATCCCATGTGGAACCTATTACTTACTAGAGATGGTGGACATGGATTCTTTCATCTGCGCTGGGGCATGTTTCGAGTGAGAAGCAAATAAACTTCATCAAGCGTGTTCTGGTTAGCTCGTGTCACCATCGTGTTGACCACAAGCAACAACACACCATTTCCTTTGTGTGGCCTTACTGTAATGAGTTAAACGCAAGCATCATGTGGTGAAGCAGCTCTCAACTGCTTCTGTATTTTCTCGGTATAATGAAACAGGATTTGAGACGAGATGACATTAGGTTCAGTGGTGGAAAGTAACTAAGTACATTTGCTCAAGTACTGTACTTAAGTACAGTTCTGAGGTACTTGTGCTTTACTTGGATATTTCCATTTTATGCAACTTTATACTTCTACTCCACTACATTTTGGAAGCCAAACTTTTTACTTCACTACATTTATTTAACACTTTTAGTTACTTTTCAGATTCAGATTGTCAATGAATCAACTAATAAATTATGATGTGTTATTATGGATTGAGCTGCCCAGCAGAACATGAAGTAGTGAAATTAGCTCCACCTTTACCAGCTGCAATATTAGTGATGCCTACACATGAACGCATCGCTTATTATAATCCAGTAATTTGATATATGTTTTTCTGAGCCACTCCGCATGATGAGTACTTTTACTTTTGGTATTCTAACTATGTTGTGATGCTGATACTTATGTACTTTTACTTAAGTAAGATTTTGAATGCAGGACTTTTACATGTAACAGAGTATTTCTACACTGTGGTATTACTATCTGAATACTTCTTCCATCACTGATTAGATTAGAAATGAGATGAGCTGAGATAGATTTAGCCGTTTCATTTAGAAAAGATCTGAGATGAGATGTGATTGGTTTACATTAGTATGGATTAGAGGTGAGATTGGATTAAATGAGATTAGATTACATTAGATTAGAATAGAGATATGATGAGATGAGATTAAATGAAATGAGATGAGACTGGATTACATTGATTTAAAACAGATTTGAGATGGGATTGGTTTACATTATTTTAGATTAGATATGAGATTGGGTTAGATTACGCTAGATTGGAGTAAAATGAGACCCAGTAGAGATTACATTAGGGATTAGAGTAGATGAGATTAGATTACATTAGGTTAGAGATTACATTAGATGAGATGGGATGAGATGAGATAAGATTGGATTACATTACATTACATTACAGATAAAATGAGATGTGATGAGAATAAATGAGATGAGATCTGATTACACTGAATTAGAGGTGAGATGGTGTGAGATGAGATGAGATTAGATGAGACAAAACGGGATACAGTGCAGAAAATATAGGATAGAAACGATTAATAAAATAGAAACAAGACTATCATACTGAGTCTGTATTGTCTGTATGTTGTTTGTTTGCTGCCAGCAGTCGACAAATAAAAATAAAAATAGGTGAGACAAAGTCTCTGCAAGACTTCTACTGATATTTGAGATCAGTCAGACATCCAGCTGCTCAGTCGATGCCAAACCACCCAATTACTGTCCGTCTGAAACAGTGTCCACAGATGACCTGAAATACACACATTGTTTCTAACAAAACAAAAACAGCGGACCATGCGCAGCAGCCTTGTCAGGGTTTTCATTAGATCAACGAGCTGTGGGGTCTGGGTTCTTACAGGCTGTTTTAGATTACAGGAAGTAACATTGAGTCACTAATCTTGCTTCTTTCTGACTCAGACTGTTGAACTCAGAAATCTGATCTGGCACAAAGAGGCCCCCCGCTGTAAGGGGATCATTTCTTTCTTCCAAATGCTCCAAATTATTAGTGAGTAAAAAGGGCTGATATTGACCAGGCAGCTTTTTTTAAACTGAAGTAATAGCATTAACCAATGAGCCACATAAATCCTGCTGGCTAAAACACATTAAATTATTAATCACGTCTTCTTCCTCCAAGTGTTTTCACATTGTTCAGGAATATCTAGCAGAGAATGCCTGACACATTAGACAGCTGCCTCTGGCACAGTTTGGGCCGCACGTAATTTCAGAAGTAGAAGAATTGTTTTTGCAGATTTGTAGACTTCCCTTATGACACAAGATTTAATTTGGAACATCGACTGGACATTCCACTGACTTCACCAAAATGTGTTTCATATGAAAACACTTTACGTAACCGGCTGGCAGGTTAGAGCTGCATGGAAACGAACATGGTGAAGTTACAGTAGTAGTGGTGGCAGCTGCTGGAGCGGCCCATGGTGGACTGTTTACAGCCTAATAGTGACCAGAGTTCTGTAGTACTCTCTTACGGCTTCACCATACTGAAAACTATAATAATATACCACCACTATATAACATACCACAATAAAAGTTTTAGATTTTTGAGGACAGCAAGCAAGACTGTAAACATAGTGAAAGTTATGTATTCCTGTAGTCTTGTCAGTGCTTAGCAATGTTAAAGAAACGAACAAATCACTGCCACTGACCATGGGCGGGACTAAATATGGATTTTATTAAAGGTGGTAAAACTTTGATGCTCTGACTTTGTTTTCCTCGAGGCATGGACGTTTTTAAAGATTGAAAACAGTCGTCGGGATGCATTTGCATATTGTAATCTCGCAGAAAACCATCTGCATCTACATTGTTTTAAAGTGTGATTCATCGTCATGAACTCTCTTGATGACTTAAGACTGAAAAAATCTGACACTTGTTCCCGTTCAGATTCAATCTCATGGGGTACTTTGTGGATTTTAACCTTTGGTGATACATGTACTGAAATGTGGAGAGTTGTGATGAAGTTGCTCTTATTTTGTCTTCTGCTCCTTTTCAGGTGTGTGGTCCTTGACAAAGTCATCAAAACAGTGCTGTTATTTTATCACAGCTGATTATTCTGTTTAGATTGAAGTCTTGTTTTGTTTGGTTTTCGTTAATGTTCATGTATTTACACAAACGATAAAATTCTGTTCTGGTGAGATAGAAACCTCCCAGCCTGTACTTTAAATAAGTGGTACCATTTTAGTGCAGTTGAATGGAGACTGCTGCCACCTTGTGTTAAATTAGTGGTATTTAAAGGAAGCAAGTGTAAAGTTGTCTAATTTGCTTTTCCAGGCAAGAAAGTGAATCTAACGTACTAATATAGAAAAGAAGAAAAATCGAAAAATGAGATTTCTTTGTCAAAACTTGGCTTTATGTATGATCACTTTTCTCTTCTTTTTGCATTTTTATATTGTCCAAGAAAACAGTCAATAATTCCTCCTTGATTATACATGGAGATGAGCTGTGCCATAAGCAACACGTGCTATTTTTCATGAGATACTTCATCTCTTGAGGAACAATTCTCTCGTAGAGATTATCAGAATCAGATTACTCCATGAGGTTATCCCACTTCTTAATTCAACATAAAGCTCCCAAAACTGTCAGTGCGAAGACAAGAGATGCTTGTGATTTTGTTGTCTTTGGAGTTTTATTTTAGTAAAGGTAGCTTGCACTTTTCTGTATCCAAAATGTAATCAGAAGATGACTCATAGATTGTTGATTATGATTATGAGATGGCAGAATATCTGCTGACACGAGTGATTGGGAAAAAGCTTTCCCAAGCACTGACTGAACCACATGAAAGCAATTGTGCTTAAAATGATTCATTGTTTTAAAGTATTTGATACAGTCAAAATAATGACAATTCTTGGTATTTGCTTTGTACACATGGATTATTAAATCTTATGAAGAAACTGTGAGTCAGAATGTAAATTAACTTACTGCTGTCATCCGTCATGTGTTCTTTAGTAAAAGTCATGTGCTTTAAAGTGATTACTCTTTAATTACACCATTCTTCCAAAAGATATTCCCTCATTTGATCTTTTGATGATGGTGGTGGAGAGCGCTGTCTAACACGTCGGTCCAAAATCTCCCATAGGTGTTCAATTGGGTTGAGATTTGGTGACTGCGAAGGCCATAGCATATGATTCATATCATTTTCATACTCATCAAACCATTCAGTGACCTCTCGTGCCCTATGGATGGGGGCTTTGTCATCCTGGAAGAGACCACTTCCATCAGGGTGGAAATGTTTCATCATGAGATAAAGGTGATCAGTCAGAACAACTTTGTATTGATTTGAAGTGACCCTTTCCTCTAAGGGGACAAGTGGACCCAAACCATGCCAGCGAAATGCCCCCCACAGCATAACAGAGCCACTGGATCTGAATTCGTTTTGTTTCTCCACTCATTTATTCAGGTTTTTCCTTTAATTTGTCACCCGTCTGTATGTTACATGTAGTGCGCTGTAAAAGAAAAAATAATCAGTCTTCAGTACCCTCCAGTGGTCACTACACCTCTGTAGTTTTGAAAAATGTATTTTGAAAGTGTTGACCGGAAATGTTACTATGTTATTGCCACTAACAATTAGATCTTGCCCCTCCATTGACACCTTTAAAACCCGTCTAAAAACCCATCTTTTTTCTTTAGCCTCTTAATTGTCATCATGAAGACATGCGTGACCACACTCTTTATTTGTTGTTTGTGCAATNTTATTTCCTTTAATTTTTGTCTTTGTTTTTATTTGATCTTAATTTCTCTGTAAAGCACTTTGGTCAACGTTTGTTGTTTTTAAATGTGCTCTATAAATAAACTGACTTGACTTGACTTATTGTGTCTAACGTGATAACACGGTTGCAGTTGCCCACTGTGACCACTAGAGGGCAGACATGTCAACTAATTTGCACCATAGACTTACACTATAGTTAGTACACAAATACACTTCTGTTTATTGTGAAGTTAGCATAATATATGAATAATTCAGGTAAACTTTTACCGCAGACAATTAGTTATTGTGTCCTACTTGATGCTACTGTAGCTAACGTGTGTATGCAATCATAAGTCATCCTGCCCTCTGGTGGTAACAGTGAGTAACTACAACTGTGCTCCTCCTGCATCAAGCTACACATGATGACACTTCCGGCAAACAATTTCAAAGTAAAGGTTTTTAATGTAGCTAGTAGTTAAGCACGGTAGTCACAGGCTCTGATGATTATCCACTCTATACAGAAGTAACGAGGACTCGTGATTTTGTGCTCTTACTCCTGTTTTGAAGAAGTCGATCTGTCTCGAATAGACTGCTTTCACTGTAACAACATCAGCAGCTGACACTTCCGGGCACTAGGTGGCGGTGTGCATTTTTTAATGTGTGTTAGCGAACAATCTCGATACAGAGGAGAAGAAGCCACCATGGCTCGGGCTGTCTGATAGCTTTGAGTCGGCAAACGTTAATTTTTGATTAAAGTGCAACGCTCAGGCAAACCACGACCAGTTTAATGAGACCGAATAAACATGTGAGCCGCTATTAATTTAAGTTTATTAATTCGCACGCTAATTAACGCTAGTTGACAGCCAGTGCTACGACACCTTTAAGCTAGCTAAAGTTGCTAACAGCCACAAACGTAACTAGCTTTAGCCGTATTTGTTGTCGTTAGCTTAGCAGTTTTTGTCCAGTGTGTAGTACAAATGTTATTAACAGCATGTAGGCTCTCCACTGAGCCTGAACACAGCCTTTTTGCTACTTTTGGTCTGTAATGCTAATGTTTTCCTTGCCAAGTGATAAGTTACTGCGATTTAAATAGCTAATTGATGTTAGCTTTAGCCGTTAAGTTGCTTTAGCTTACTAAACTTACGTGTTTTACGTTTGCTAAGCCTGTGTTTGTCCGTGTTTTTTCTCATACACAGACTACTGTAAGTTAGGTGATGACACCTGCTTAACCTGCTGTGAATTTGGTTTTGACTTGTGCCTGTTAGTCAAAATGAATCGTCCTAAACCTACAACTCTCAGGCGCCCCAGTGCTGCCAAACCATCAGGTATGAAGCCAAGCCCAGTGTCATCTTAGTGTTGTTCTCTTCAGTAGCAAAGCAGAATAAAATCACAACTCACTGATACGTCTGCTTTCCCCAGGTCACCCTCCACCAGGAGATTTCATTGCTCTTGGGTCAAAGAGCCAGGGTGGGGAGCCCAAAGCCCCCGCTGTCCTCCTGAAGCCAGCATCCACAGGCTTACCTGCTGACCGTAAGAGAGAGGCTTCCTCCGCTCTGCCCTCCTCATCGGGTCTGTCCAGCCTCACCAAGCGGCCCAAACTGTCCACCACCCCTCCAGTCAGCGCTCTGGGTCGACTCGCTGATGTGGCAGCTGTGGACAAGAGGGCAATATCACCCTCAATAAAGGAGCCATCAGTGGTACCTATTGAAGGTAAGTCAATGGCTTTGTGCCTGTTTTTTGAAAAAGCTGACATAGAAGTGTCCACAGAATTGGTGCTGTATATTTTACACTGTCATAGTTGCGAGGAAAGTTAAAATTCCTCTTCTTTTTGTTGTAGTGTCACCGGCAGTGCTGCTGGATGAGATCGAAGCTGCGGAGTCTGAAGGAAATGATGATCGCATTGAGGGACTGCTGTGTGGAGCAGTGAAACAACTCAAAATGAACCGAGCCAAGCCCGACATAACGCTGTACCTCAGTCTCATGTTCCTGGCCAAAATCAAGCCCAATGTTTTTGCTACTGAAGGAATTATTGAGGTAAGATTTCTAATACGGTGGTGCTGTAATACATGTGTCTAGAGGAAAATGACGACTGTCCAAGGACCAATTTTAGTGTTGCAATACACGTTTCCTCAGCCTTGACTATTTTTTTAATTGCCCAATAGTAAAGTAGTGGGTAGTTTTGCTATATGATGAAAATGGGTTTAAAACTATTCAAGCAAATAAAGAAAATAACTGTCTATCTCTTCATGAATCATCCTTAAAAGATGTCTTGGGGAGTCTTTTGCTATAAAATTGTATAACGAACTAACTAACTGCAGAGTTGGCTAAAAAAACATTGTGTTATTGAATACAGACATTGTTAGCTTTGCCACGAAATCTTCCCCAAAGTGCACCTCACAGATGCAGTTTGACTGGATTTTTATGACTTTTCAGGCCCTGTGCAGCCTCCTGCGTCGGGATGCTTCGATCAACTTTAAAGCAAAGGGGAACAGCCTTGTGTCTGTTCTTGCCTGCAATCTGCTGATGGCAGCCTACGAGGAGGACGAGAACTGGCCAGAGATTTTTGTTAAAGTGAGAATGTCCAAAACACTCAAAACAGTTTTATGAATTCGTAATGTTTTGTTTGGAACTCTTGCAATTTGACAATCTAAAATGTATTTTCAGGTGTACATTGAGGACTCTCTGGGGGAAAGAATCTGGGTGGACAGTTCTCACTGTAAGAATTTTGTTGACAACATCCAGACTGCTTTTGGGACAAAGATGCCCCCTAAGAGTATGCTGCTTCAGGCTGACACTGGCCGCTCTGGTGGAGATCTCAGTGCAGGTACGGTTACATGCTGCTTGTTGGGTGTTAGGATTGCTGATGCAGGAAACAAGTGCTGATTGATTATGCTGCGTTTGGGTTTTTACGCTTTGTTTTTAGGTAGCAGCCCTCATCCCTCAACCCCCGATGAGGACGACAGCCAGACTGAATTGCTGATAGCAGAGGAGAAACTCAGCCCTGAGGATGAAGGGCAGGTTATGCCGAGGTATGAAAACTACCAATATAGATGTGAGGGGTGATACAGTGTTTTTGATATTTTATGAATTTATCACAGTTAAATGATTTATAATGATTCTTGCAAAAAACAGTTCCTGGACATCTTTGTCTTTTGTCTCACCCTCTGGCGTGCTGTAGGTATGATGAACTGGCAGAGAGTGTGGAGGATTACGTGCTTGACGTCCTCAGGGATCAGCTGAACCGCCGGCAGCCGATGGACAACGTGTCCCGAAACCTGCTGCGTCTGCTCACAGCCACATGTGGCTACAAAGAGGCACGTCTCATGGCTGTGCAGAGGCTGGAGATGTGGCTCCAGAACCCGAAGGTGAGTAACAAATATCCTGGAATAAACCACTTGTAATGCTCAATTTCCCAGTATTTTCTGTCCACAACCTGCAGTAAAATACTGCATTTAGTGAGTAAATTGCAGGGCAATAGTGGCAGTCCTGCAATAACAGATCATTTGTCTTTATAAATGAAAGGTAAAATGTAGCTTATGATGGCAAAGAAAAAAACAAAAAGCAAAATGAAGTCAGTACACTGGTATCAATATCGCAGTACATTATCTTGTAATATTGCAAATTTGCAGGAACTAATATTTTTCAATTTTTTATTTTATTTTATGTGAAGTCACCATGAATATAAAGATGAATGTTTATTACTGTAATCAATAAGGATTAACTCACCTTCTTTGTTTTTGTGTGTGCACAGCTGACTCGACCAGCTCAAGACCTCCTCATGTCTTTGTGTATGAACTGCAACACCCACGGAGCAGATGACATGGAGGTGATCTCCAACCTGATCAAGATCCGACTCAAACCTAAAGTCCTCCTCAACCACTACATGCTGTGTGTCAGGTCTGTGGAGTCTCTTTTGGTTTTACTTCTAACCTGTTGTCACATGCAGTGACTCACACTAACGGGTGCTTTGGTCATGATTCTCCAGGGAGCTGCTCAACGCGCACAGAGACAACCTGGGCACTATGGTGAAGCTGGTCATCTTCAATGAGCTGTCCAATGCCAGGAATCCCAACAACATGCAAGTCCTCCACACAGTGCTCCAGCACAGCCCAGAGCAGGCTCCAAAGGTGAAACTAGAGACTTTTGAATTGTTTAAACAAATAGTGGTTTGGAAGTAATGTTACTATTTTATTTAGTCATTAGTTTCTGTTTTTAGCTTCTAAAACCTTGTGTTTAAATTTTGTTTTCTCAAAATCAACATTCTCCCTGTCTTCCTTTGTGTCTGTAGTTCTTGGCGATGGTGTTCCAGGACCTGCTAACCAATAAGGATGACTACCTCCGTGCCTCCCGAGCTTTGCTGAGAGAAATCATCAAACAGACCAAGCATGAGATTAACTTCCAGTCTTTCTGCTTTGGCTTAATGCAGGAGAGAAAGGAGGCCAGCTATGTGGACATGGAGTTCAAAGTAAGTGTATATGAAAATCTCTCAGTCAGTTGAGCTTTAATCTTCATGTATTTACACTTGACTTTGAATTGTTTATCCTTGTCTCTCCTATAGGAGCGGTTTGTTATCCAGGTGACAGATTTACTGACTGTCTCCATGATGTTGGGCATCACCGCTCAGGTCAAAGAAGCCGGCATTGCGTGGGACAAAGGAGAGAAGAAGAGTGAGTGCTGTGTATTTGTTCTAATGATGTATTTATGAAGCATAATATGCACGATTAGCTTTGCCTTAAACACATGTCTGGTTTGTGTCAGATCTGGAAGTCCTGAGGTCGTTCCAGAATCAGATAGCTGCCATCCAGCGAGATGCTGTGTGGTGGCTTCACACCGTGGTTCCCACCATTAGCAAAGTTGGTGCAAAAGACTACGTTCACTGGTCGGTAACTGCATGTATCTGATGTGTTTGTTGTTCAAAGCTAATCATGTTTCCAGCTAATTTATATATGAGTGATCTTTTTCATGTCCACAGCCTTCACAAAGTGCTTTTCACAGAGCAACCTGAGACATATTACAAGTGGGACAACTGGCCTCCAGAGAGTGACAGGAAGTAAGTTTTCCTCTATTCTTCAAAATGAATAATTTTTTTCATCTGACTGTATCTAGCACTGTCTGTTTTTTTTATTTTTTTTTATTCCTCAGTTTCTTCCTACGCCTCTGCTCCGAGGTGCCTCTGTTGGAGGACACACTGATGCGCATTCTGGTGATCGGGCTATCACGTGATTTGCCCCTGGGCCCGGCAGATGCCATGGAGCTCGCAGATCACCTGGTCAAGAGAGCTGCTGGAGTTCAGTCTGATGGTGTGTGAAGATCCACTTTGGCTGTGACTGTTTATGATCACAGTTAAAGCTTGTGTATATTACTCTCTGGCAGAATGTTTGGACATTTGGTAAACACATGTGCCTCCGTTTAATGAGCAGCCTACTGAAGTCTTTCAAGGGGCAGCTGCTTATTCACATCTTATCCTCACGAGTCAGCAAAATGCATGTTAAGAAAGTATGATCAAAGGAAAGGAGGTTTTCACTGTAATTGTTTGAATACTCCTTGACATGATTCTTGACATATCAGTTTGGATCCATAGAGCTGACTGTTTCTTTTTAAACAGATCTGGATGTCCTGAAAGTGGAGAGGATCCAACTCATTGATGCAGTGCTCAATCTGTGTACATACCACCACCCGGAGAACATTCAGCTGCCCGCAGGGTACTTCAACTGTCTTTACTGGCTTTTAAAAACACTTTCAGGTCATACAGTTTACAGTCTAAAGTAACAAATCACTCTTAATGTTTAAGGTACCAACCTCCAAATTTGGCAATATCCACACTGTACTGGAAGGCATGGCTGCTGCTGCTTGTGGTGGCTGCGTTTAATCCACAGAAAATAGGTACAGCACTCCGTTTTCTACGTTGCATCCATAAGAGTAGCTACCGTATATATTGTAAGCTATTATATATTTTCTATTAATATATTGTCTGATTGTCTTTTTTCCTTTAGGTTTGGCTGCCTGGGATGGCTATCCTACACTGAAAATGCTCATGGAGATGGTTATGACAAAGTAGGTGAAGGTTTTCATTTAGAATAAAATAGTCTCAAGTTAAAGTGCTGAACAACTAACACACATCTCTCTACGCTTCCATAGTAACTATACCTACCCTCCATGCACCGTTGCCGATGAGGACACAAAGACGGAGATGATCAACAGGGAGCTGCAGATCTCCCAGAGGGAGAAACAAGAGATCCTGGCCTTTGAGAGCCACTTGGCAGCAGCCTCCACCAAACAGACCATCACAGAGAGCAACAGCTTGCTGTTGTCTCAGCTTACCAGTCTGGATCCACAGTAAGAGATTAAGAGGAATTACCTTATGCACCATGTAACTAGTTGATTGACAAACTGAATTCCCAAAGAAAATGCCTCAGTTATAAGGTGAAAAAGTTATTCAAATTGGATCATGAGACTTGCCCCTGAAGGTGTTCTTATAGCTGTGTGACTTGTTTGTGTTCAGGGGTCCACCTCGTCGACCTCCTCCTCAGGTCCAGGAGCAGGTAAAAAGCCTCAACCAGTCTCTGCGTCTGGGACATCTCCTCTGCCGCAGCCGCAACCCAGACTTCCTCCTCAACATCATCCAGAGACAGGTAATGGCCATGTACACACTGCCCCAAACTTACTGTAACATCTCTCTACTGCTCATTGTATAAAAATAACACATCTCAAAATGTCTGTCACTGCTCAGAGACTTTGTCAGGCTTCCTCTCTGACTCACTAAAAACTTAACAGATGTAGGTGGCGGCAAAGTTGCCTTCGAAATAGGGATTGTGTCTTAACAAGCACGTACTGTGTTCAAGCTATTAGCTTGATGCTATACTGGACTTGCTTTGGATTAGAACTCAGGATCTCTGGTATAGTAAACCAGTGCTTTTCCATCAGAACTGAACTTCAACTGGAGAAAACCTGTTTGGAATTGACAGTGATTTATTTTCAGCAAAAACATTGATCAAGAACACGAATTGAGCCTGACTGTCAATCAACAGGAAGAAATGACACATTTTGTCTTCAGTGTTCGTCCTGTAACTGTAGTGCATTTTTAACCCTTCACAGGCTTCCTCTCAGTCCATGCCGTGGTTGGCTGATTTGGTCCAATCCAGTGAGGGGTCCTTGGATGTGCTTCCAGTGCAGTGCCTGTGTGAATTCCTTCTGCACGACGCTGCAGATGACAGTCTGCCAATAGAGGATGACGAAGAGGGAGAGAGCAAAGAGCAGAAAGCCAAGAAGAGACAAGTATGTTGATTATAACACCACACATTATTATTGGCATTCAGCAATTACTAACATTGTCCTGTTTTGACACTGTTTTTGAATTTTTCTTGATGACTGGTCTTTATTCATCTTTGGTCTCAAATTAACATGCCACATCCTAAATTGCTAATTTATACTTGCAGCTTTGCAGCTTGGTATTACTGACTCTTGACTAATCCTGAATTATTATCTCTCTTCCTGTTAGAGACAACAGAAGCAAAGGCAGCTACTTGGACGGCTCCAGGATCTTTTGTTAGGTCCTAAGGCTGATGAACAGACAACATGTGAAGTGCTGGACTACTTTCTGCGTCGTCTCAGCTCTTCTCAGGTGGCATCGAGAGTCCTAGCCATGAAGGTACCATATTGGAAGCAGAAAACATCATCTCTAATAGCATTGTGTTACTGTTAAAGAATGATTCCATTTACATTATATATTTGTGTGTAGGGTTTGTCTTTGGTGCTGAGTGAAGGAGGCTTGAAAGATGGAGAGGAGCGGGATCAGCCCATGGAAGAGGACTCTGCAGATGCTGAGCTCTTGCCAGGGTACCAGTGGCTGCTGCAAGACCTCCCAAAGCTCCCCTTGTTTGACAGCGTCAGAGGCATGACGTCCACTGCTCTGCAGCAGGTCAGTGTCTGACTCAACGGGAACTGTCAATAAATGTAAACCTTTTAGGAGGATTAGTGAGCAGGAGTTTGAAGGGTGTGTCTCGTCTGTCTGTTCCCTTGAAGGCTATTCACATGGAGACAGATCCACAGACGATCAGTGCCTATCTCATCTACCTATCCCAGCATGCACCAGTTGAGGAGCAGGCTTCTCATAATGACCTGGCCCTGGTAATCACGGCGAGTTGCTTAAATTACATTTTATTTACATTACATCCTTTTTTTAATCAGTTTTGTGTTCATGGAGCAGTGCTGACATGAATCTCCTCTTCAATCACCCTCTATAGGACGTTGCCCGGCTAATCGTCGAGCGTTCCACCATCATGAACAACCTGTTCTCCAAACATTCCTGCAGGCCTGAGTCTGATGCTGTGCTCAGTGCTTTCCTCACCATCTTCTCTGCGTACATTAAGAGGATGAGGAAGACCAAAGAGGGAGAGGATCT
>NTHP01000008.1:771631-837357 GCA_003416845.1 Oplegnathus fasciatus
CTAAAATCTTCTTACAATCAAAAATAAGTGCAAAGATTTCCAGTGATCAAATATATAAGATAAGATTAATACCTGTCTGATGTCTGTAGGCATTTTTGGTGGACCTGTAATGAAAAAGGGGGAATTGCATGATAAAATTTGTGCTTGACAGACTTTTTTGTCTCTTTTTAGTCAGAATCTCAGGATCAGGTGTTTCTGCGTTGGACCACAGGAGAGACTGCTACGATGCACATTCTTGTAGTCCATGCCATGGTTATCCTGCTGACTCTGGGGCCACCCAAAGGTAGTCCTGTTCACTTTACAGTTCAGTGTTTGCAATGTGAAAGGGGCTGTAAGAACATGTTTACCATTATGTATTTTTACAGGAGAGAGTGATTTCTACGCTCTTTTGGACATTTGGTTTCCCGACAAGAAACCTCTACCCACTGCCTTCCTGGTTGACACCTCAGAAGAGGCCCTTCTGCTGCCTGATTGGTTGAAACTGAGGATGATCCGATCAGAGGTTTCTCGATTGGTTGATGCAGGTACAACTTGTCATAGTACACACAATTGTGTTTTGCTCACCATGTAAATATATTTTTTACCTTTTAACGGAACAATACATGTGTTCCCCACAGCTTTGCAAGACCTGGAGCCTCAGCAGCTGCTGCTGTTTGTACAGTCATTTGGCATTCCAGTATCCAGCATGAGTAAACTGCTGCAGTACTTGGACCAGGCTGTCTCCCATGATCCACAGACGCTCGAACAGAACATCATGGACAAGCGTAAGAGTGCTGCAGATATCCTACTTTTGAAATGGTTTAAGATTTTGAGATTTATAGTCTTAAAATATTTATGATTCGTCTCATTTTGTATTTATCCTGAAATAGACTACATGGCCCACCTTGTTGAAGTGCAGCATGAGCGCGGTGCCACTGGGGGGCACACTTTCCATGCATTACTGAGCTCCTCTCTTCCTCCAGACAGAGGTTGGTGACTTTATGTGCAATTTCAGTTTATATTAGATGACACATTTAAGTCATTGTGTCTATTAAATGTTTAGATTACTCACATTAAAAAGTTTTTACTCACAATATTGTAAATGTGTTAAACAATATTTTTTATACTTACACGTAATCTGAGATGAAATTGGTATTTAATGTTAAGTATCTGACAAAAAAGCTACCAGAAAATGTATGAAAATAGTCTAAATTAGTCCATGTCCTAACTACATCCCTTCTGACAGATTCTGCTGAAACAAATAAGGCCAAAGTTACTGTGGAAACGCCCCACAGCTCTGTGAAGATGAGAGGAGCCAGTCAGCTTCCTGCTGTCGGGCCTGACGATGATCTAACCGGCATGTTGCTTCAGGTGGGATTTACAAGCTGTTTTTGTCTCATTTCTTTGTGGTAAGATTTTAATTTCATGGATAACATGGGGTTAAAATGCAATTCTTTGTGGGCTAAATGTCAATTGTTGATCACAGACAATTCCGCCTCCAAACAAAAGCTTCTTCCATTTATTTAAGCTGTTGTTGAGTCACTTCTTCGTCAAACTGATTTGTTTCTGTTTCCTTTGCTTCCACAGATATTCCCCTTAAAGGTGGACCCTCGCTGGCACGGCCCCCCTCCCAGCCAGCTCTCTCTGGCCTTGCAGCAGGCCCTGGCTAAAGAGCTGATGCGAGCCAAGCAGGGCCAAATTCAGCAGGGTGGGTTGGCGTTTCGGCTCCTACAGGCCATTGCAGCACTGCTCACCTCTGCTCACGCAGGGCCTATTATCATGTCAATGCACCGTAGCCATGCCCTCTCCTGCCCTCTCATGCGCCAACTTCACCTCTACCAGGTAAAGCTCGCTGACAATCGGTGCATAATTCCATGCTGATTCATTAAAACACTGGAATATAAGATTTTTTTCTTATTTCCCCTGCTTCATGTCTTCATGTTTCTTCCAGCGTCTCGTGTCCCAGGACATTACGTTCTCCTCACTGTTCCTTAAAGTCATTGTTGAGATGTTAATCTGGTTAGACAACCCAACTGTGGAGGCAGGACCACTAAAGACTCTGCTCAAATCCTTCGCTGGTCAGAACTCTCACAAACACAGGCACAATGATGGTGAGCACCTAAACTCTTTATCTTTTCAAATGTTGTTTAATGCATTTTATATAACCAGTGATTGACAAGTGTCTCTGCCCTGCAGTGCGTACAGGTTTCCTTCACCTAGCTGAGGCTTTGGCATATCACAGAGATACTGAAGTGCCAGTGAGAGCCATCATTGCAATGCTGAAAGCTGGAGACAGATGTAATGCAGAAGCAGAGCTCATTGGGAAAGGTATTAATGAAGTCATTGTGTGGATGTGAATGTGCATTGCTTTTGTTTGAACTGAGCGTCAGATTTAGTGTTTCAAACATTAGTCACATAATGAGCTGATTGACAGAGAGTTAACTTATCACAATTTTGAAGCCTGATTTATTGTTTTAGCATGTAAAACGTTTTTTTTTCATTTATTGAGTAAAAATACAGTTTTGCATAATTACAAAAAGTTTTTTAGCAGTGACTGGCGATGGCCTCTTAATATATCCATTTCTATTGTTACAATGTAGGGAGTTTGTTATGTTTTCAGTACAGCAAAAGTAACAAGTTCCATCTTCAAGTTTTCATAACAATCATTTTTAAAAAGGTATACATTTTGACACTTTGATTTGACACTACACAGCAGCATATATAACACCAGACAAAAGGTGCTTTACAATAAAAAGAAAACAGAAGCACAGTTGGTGACAAAAACAGTAGCTTGAATTGAGAACAAAACCTGCGGTGAATTGTTTGACAGACCATGTGAACTGAATCAAAATCCTTATACTGAAAGATTCATATAATACAATGTAACGTTACACCTGCCGCTAAAGCACAAAAGCTGTTGCCACATTTAACATGTAGTTTTGTCACATAAGGATGCTTAATGGCAGTCCAAAGCCTATTACAAAGCATGCTGTTTCTTATTATATTCCAGTGTTACAAGGGCTGATGGAGGTGAGGTCACCGTATTTGGAGGAGCTACTGTCTCTGTTGATGACTGTTGGTACACAGAACGGGACAGCTGGCCCTGTTGCCACGGTGATTTCCTTGCTGCTCCAGGAAAGTGAGGAGCGAGCTGTGAAAAAGGAAGTGGATTGTAACAAGTGAGCACTGCAATTCTATTTCCCTCTCAAGTCATGCAAGAAACATTTATATTTGACAGGCCTAAATGACAAACACAGCTGCCTGTGACAAAATAGGCAAAGCGGCGCTTGCCGTCTGTGGCCTTGTACTCGGAAACTGCTATTGGATTTGGTTCGGAAAGGTTTAATTGGTTTTGCATCTTTACAGATTCACTTGCTGTGAAAGTCATAGAACACTTTACAGAATCTTTTCTATGTTGGGTTCAAGCAACACCGCCAGTGAGGCAGGTACATACTGAAACGTCGCTCTTTGACACATAGATGGAGTGATAGTATGTATTTGTGTTGAATACTGTGTGTGTATTGTTAGAAGAGGTGTCTTGATTTAACTGTAGAAGCCACGTTACTACTGTCTGAAACATTTTGTATCACCAAGACAGGTTCCAAGTGATTCAATGTTTAAGATGTTTAATTTGTTGGTTGTAACAAAGTGCGTGGGCCCATGAAGCACATGAACATTGGGTATAAGATCCTTTATGCTCCGTTGTATTGTGGATGTATTGCACATTATCTTTCTGAGGTCTTGATTGAGACTGTAGGAACTGAATAGGTGCTCAGTCACATCTCCATAGAGGTAACCTTTCAATTTCACCTTTGCCAGCGGCTCTGAGGTGACAAAGTCAGGACTGAGCTCTGGGCTGCTGGTTGATTGGCTGGAGCATCTTGACCCAGAGGTCACGTCAGTATGTCCAGACCTTCAACAGAAACTGCTGTTCGCCCTCAACAAGGTAAGATAAACATTGCCTGCAGGTAATGTACTTCTCTTGTCTTATCACACCGCAGTAAGTGTTTGCTTGGCGTGACTCCTCCATCCTTTCTTACTATTTCTCTTATTTCAGGCACGAGGAACCCCTGCCTACAGACCTTATCTTTTGGCCTTGCTTACACATCAGTCAAACTGGTCCACCCTCCTGCAGTGCATCAGTGCTCTTCTCAGCAAGCGCAGAGACTACAAGTACATCTTTTAAAACATTTTGTCAGCCACTGTTTTGTGTTACTTTAGTAGATTAATGTACAGTAATTACTCAGCAAGTGTTCTTTCTGGTCCTGATGAGATTTTATTCAGAATGATGTGTCTTACAGTGAGAGATTATGTTAACTGTCTGTGTAACGTTTTTCAGACTTGACCCATCATCAGCCCTGGATTTCCTGTGGGCGTGCAGCCACATCCCGCGTATCTGGCAAGGACGCGACCAGAAGATCCCTCAAGTAAGATCAAAACACCATATACAAAGTCTCTAGTTGTCACCCTTTTTTCTGCACTTTTGATGAGACTGAAGTCAGAGGGAGTTCATTCTGCTGAAGCTGATGCCTCATGTATTTTTCTTTTTGTCTGTGCAGAAGAAAACAGAGAAGTTTGTGCTACGACTCAGTTCGGAGGAGCTCATCAGTTTGGTCGACCTGATCCTGTCAGAGTCGGAGCTCAACAGTCGCGACTCACCCCACGTTGACAAAAGCAGCTTGGACCAGGCCTGCTCCCTCATCCAGTCCAGGCTCCCCCTCCTTCACTCCTACTGCAATGGAGATCTAGAAAACATCAAGAAAGTGTCAGAGTACCTCATCAACTGCACAAAGAAATGGGAGGACAGGTAAGGTGTATATTAGATGTTATCTAGTATACTCATCTTCTGTTTTCAAATCTTAAGTCTTTCCTCTGTCTTATCCCTCTATATAAAGACACATATGCTCATCACATTTTGTTGTCAAAGGTTCACCAAAGTGCTCATCCCATCCATCTCGACACATCGTATTGTTCTTTCTAATTAGCGCAAATATGGAAAGTCTTTTTTTTGTTATGGTGTGCTGATAAACTTGGGGTAAATCGCACTAGATTTTCCTTCTCAGTGCAGATGAACTTTTTAGACTTCCTCCGTCAGCCACAATGCTGTGGACCAGGGAAAACTCGATAATTAGGTCTATTGGTGTGAAATTAAAACCAGCAGAAGTCGTCTGTACTGTGATCTCTTTAAAAGCTCAGTGTATTATAATGAAGCCAAGAGGATTAAGGCTGAAGCTCTAAACTTGCCTGTGTTGTGAATTCCTGCTCTGACTTAGCTGTCAGAGATCAGGGTGCAACTCTTTGTGGAGGCAAACCCTCCTTTCATGAATATGTCTCTGGTTATTAAACCACTTTAATGAGGAAACTTTGGCCAAGGTCAAGCAAAATTAGCTTCCGAATTACAGTATTTTAAGTACAGCTAAGCTGTCTGGTAAAATGGTTGCTAGTGAAAATATGGCAGGATAAAAACATGTTGAAAGTAAAGGGTTTTGGCCTTGTGTTGAATAAACACTTGATTGTATGTTGAGCATTCTTCTTGTGAAACCTCGCTGTCAGATAAGCTGGTGTTTATTCCAATTACACACCAACTATTGAACAACGAGCGGACTCTTTACTCTCGGTCAAGGTCGCTCTGATTTGCTTAATTCATAGCTGTAATACACTCTTCAGTTAGTAGCAAGTGCATCATTTGAGCCTGACCAAGAGGCTTAGAGGATTTTATGAAACCACGGTGACTTGAAGGCAAATGCCTCAGAATTACAGTACGCTTATTCATGTGCCTAGTTTGTATTAATGTACATTAATTATTGTTGTTTGTAGACAGAAACAATAGAGAAGTGCTTTATCATGGCCTCTGATCTGTGATCTCGTATCAGCTCTATTGATAATTCATTGAAAGAGATGGAGAAAGTGAATTTTTCTGTGAAACTGGGAACATTGTTTGCTTTATAATCTTAGTCCCACTATAGAGTAAAACTCACTTGATTTGAAAAGCTGTGACAAACTTTCAATCCACAAAATTGGTCAACCGGTCACTGTCAATTAAATAGCTTCAAGCTACACAACTCAATGACATCAGGGATTACAGTCTCGATTATTTTGTTACTAAGCTTGTAGCTTTAACGTGGACAGCTGAACAGTCCTAAGCCAACAATAAAATGTATTTTCCATAAAGTGAATGGTATATTCCTGTAGTTGGTGCCTTATCTCTAAACCATGGCATACAGTATACATCCCATTTTGTTTATTTTGTCTTTCAGTGCGATGAGTAAGCGGTGCCAGAATTTGCTGCTGCAGATCTACCTGCACTTCCCTGAGGTCATCCAGCATGTTACCCTGCCTGAAGGCACCCTCAGCAGTGGGGGGGCTGCATACGGCAGCAGCTGCAAGGTAAAGATGTCTTTCCACATGACCACATAGTTCTTACCATCTAAATGTAAGTGATTTTGTTGTGACATTTGAATTTCTATGTCCTGCTACCATGGTATAATGATGTGGTTGTTTATTCTTCTTGTGAATATAATAGAGATGTCATACTTTACTGAGACTATAGGCTCTTCATATTGAGTAAAACATGTGGTTAGATTTAGTAGAAACTTCCTAAATAAATATGGATATTACAGGAGTAAAAATGATTTTGTAATTGCTGTAAAATTAAGCCCAATAGGACAAGCAACAGTAACAAATACACTGAAGTTTTACATTGCTTAACCCAAAATAGGTCAATGATGCTTCACAGAGCGATATGTACTTATTTTATGCGTTTTTCTCAGCTTGATGTCCTGGTGCATCGCCTGGTCACACTGCTCGCGGATGTGGGAGACTCAAAGTCTGCTGAGGGTCGCGTGTCTGATGCCAACCTTGCATGTAGGAAGCTGGCTGTGTCGCACCCCGTCCTTTTGCTCAGGTGAAAAAATGCAGTAGTATTTTAGGATTTATTCTCCAAACATTAGATATTCTGTCGCCATAGGAGAGGGGTCAACCTGCTGACTGTTTTTCCTTTGTTTTTTTTCAGACACCTGCCTATGATTGCAGGTCTCTTACACGGCCGCATTCACCTAAACATGCAGGAGTTTCGGCAGCAAAACCCCATGACGTTCTTTAGCAATGTGCTCGCCATCCTGGAGCTGCTGCAGCCGCTTGTTTTCCACAGTGACCACCAGAGGGCGCTTCAAGACTGCCTTCTGTCCTTCATGAAGGTCCTTCAGGTGGGCGGCTCACTCACTGTCAAATCTTCACTGTATGATTTGGGATTGGGATCAGACGTAACTACATGTTTTAATGAGCTGCAAATGTTCACACGTCTTTGTGCACCTTTCCTCTTGTAGAACTCTCAGAGGACTCGTTCTCCGCTGGTCTTCATCAACAAGTTTTTGCAGTTCACACAGAAGTACATCACCCACGATGCAGCAGCCGCCATTCCCTATTTGCAGAAGCACTCTGACATCTTGCAGTAAGTATATCAAGACAAAAATATCCTTTGAATGATAAAATTGTGACAGTTAAATGGCAAACCATGAATGAGTTTACCATATTTGCAGCAACAATGGCTTTGTCAGAGATTTTGTTTTGCTGTTTCTCCTGCCAGGGTTCTGTGTGCAGAAAACCCAGACCTAGTTCAGCTGAAATCTCTGCTGGCTGGACTCACTTTGCCAGTGAAAAGTTCTTCTGCAGAGGTCGCCCCAGAAGAGAGAGATGGTAACCACAGGAAGATCTTCTTAGTTCATGCAGTTGTTACAGAGCCCACAGACATTTACAATATAAATAAGCACCTTGCAATCATGTATATGTCTTGATACTTGGTGACTCTTTATGTATTCAGTAGCTGTGGCAAACTACAATTGTTTTTGCTCTTTACCAGACGATTTGGCCACTGGTTCCCTGCCGCTAGTCAACATATCTGCCTCAGGGTCACTGAGTGCGGCTGACATGACAATGTACCTGAAAAAGATGTCGAGAGGAGAGGCAGTCGAGGGTAATCGACATACAGCTGCAGCAATTTCACATGTATAAATCCTGTATCATAATGAGTAATATGCTGTTTTTTCTCATCTGCTGTAGATGTGTTGGAAGTGTTGACAGAGGTGGATGAGAAGTCGAGGAGGAGCCCAGAGATCATCCAGTACTTCACCGTGAGTCATGAACAACAGAAACAAAAAAGGAGGTCAAGTGTAGTACCTGTCTGTGTAACACGTCAATCACCACTTTGTTTGTACTGTTTGTAGAATGATCTGCAGAGACTTATGACTTCCTCTGAGGAGTTGTGTCGGAACATGGCCTTCAGTCTGGCCCTGCGCTGCATCCAGAATAATCCCTGGTAAGTTTACACTACGCTGGGACAACCCACCTCCAGAAAGCATGCGGGAACTGAGAGGAAATGTGTGGAGATAAATAAAGATGAAAAGCCAGCGGTTAAAAAAAAATAAAAAAAAGTGCAGTGATACTCATCTGTCAATCTGTGTGCGTACTTTTATTTGTTATTTATTACCATTTACTTTTCACTATGTAATGGTGTATGTTTTCTATGCTGCAGCCTGGCAACAGACTTCCTGCCAACTTTCATGTACTGTATGGGCAGTGGTAACTTCGACGTGGTGCAGACTGCTCTCAGGAATCTTCCAGAATATGTGCTTCTCTGTCAAGGTAAGAGGATACTCTTTAGTCACCTTTCTTGTTAACAGTGATCTGGTAAGACGCAGTCACTCCTGTGCCTGTCTTGTCTTACATGACCATGCAAAATTTTATTAGCAAAAAAAAAAGTGATTTAACGAAGCATGTAACCAAAGTCCTAGTCAGAGTCATACATCCATAGCAGCATGTTGTAATGTGCTTTCTCCACCCCCACAGAACACGCAGACATCTTGCTCCACAAGGCGTTTTTAGTGGGTATCTACGGACAAATTGACACCAGTTCAATGATCTCTGAGTCTATGAAGGTCCTTCACATGGAAGCAACAACATAACAACAAAGGGTACAACTCCACATCCGATTTGAAAAATGTCATTAATTTTCTGCATTCCAGAGCTAAATTATTTTTTATTGCCTTTAGTTCAAATATTGCTTTAATTTGATCATGACAGGTTAACGAACTCTGTGGCTCTTCAGTGGTACAGATTAAAGGATCCTCCAGTGAGCTGGTAGCTACCAGTAATATAATAACTTCTGGATCATTCTGTGACTTCAAAGAATGCAGTAAAATTCCCTCTAAATGAGTTGAAAATGTAATAATTAACTGTATTGTATTGTAACTGTAAAATTGCTGTTATTATAATAATGCCACGATTAGTGCATTTATTACTTCTGTAATGGATGTAAGTCATTTTTAAGTGATGATGTAATGATACCTAAACCAAAAATGAAAAAAGATAACAAGAATTGGAATATTATTAGGTGATGTAATTATATAGTCGGTTAAAGACAACGCATAATATATAAAATTGGAGTCATAGTCAACAATACTTATTAAATATCATAATATAATAATACATATTATATTATAATTATTTAAAAAAACATTTTTATTACATTTTCAGACATTTTAGAGGCAGTTTTTGCACTTCTGCAGTTATTAAATTACATTATTACAAACTAGCTCAATGCGTATTTGGAAAATGACACTAGTTTTGGCTTGATATTTTTAATAGTTTGAATATGAAATATCAACATTATTGTACAGTTAAAATTCCGACTATATGCTTAATTTATAGTTGTTTTTAATGAACATAACACAATGAACACGAGTATTTCTGCTCATGGTCCCCCATCCAGTGTTGTATCAGTGTGGTAGCAATTTTGCTATAATTTGCCTCTAAATTTTGAGTGTCCAAAATCTAAGTCATTAGAATCTGACTGATACCAAATACTATTGGAATGCCTCACTGTATTATTCAAGGACTGAAATTTGATAACTGTTTATCCCATGTAACTTTTATGTCTTTGACTTTTAAATTATTAAGAGCAAGAAGCCAAAATGACTAAATGTGTTATTCCCTGAATATAATGTTAATTGTGAATTCCTTAGATAGCTGAAAAGAACCGGTCATTTCTTTTGAAGTCACAATGCTTTACTGTTACATGAACGCCATCTGTGAGCCACCTTGGTGTGAACTGAATAAAATAACTTTTGGAATATGCCTTTTTTTTAATTTTTCAATAATTTTTACCTGACAGAAAGTGAATAGTGTAACATATTTCAACAGTTAACCAGGAATTCAACGAAGACATTTCACTGTTTAAGTGCAAAGCAGTTTAATGTTGAAATTATAAAAACACAAATTTCACAAGAACCAATTATTACCTTTGAGACTGATATTTTAGCACCTCAAACAAGATGGAAGGGAAAAAATAAATGGTGCAAGGTTTGTGGCTTTTCATTTCATTCCAGTAATTCTTGGATCCTGATAAAACTGGAAACAGCTGTCATAGGTACGCTTGCTCTTCACTGGCGTGTAACAGACAAATTAAAGGCGTGATGCACATGCTGTGATGGAAACCATTTTGCCATGAAAGTGTGAGTTGTTTTGCCCAGTGCCACTGACTTCATCTGAAAACCTCTTGATGGAGTCAAAGGGATAAGTTAAACAACGTGTAGGCATGCTGGTAAACTAGGAAAGTGGAAGTCCCTATTGATAGCAAATTAACCATGGTGGTAATTGTTCAATCACACAGACCAAAGGGTGCTTTGAAGACGTGATGTGGGTAGACCATTTTACAGCAGACTGCTGCTGGTGTTTTGTTACATAGGAGGACATGAAGATGAAGCCACGGCATGGTTAAGGATCCTCAGTGAGGGTGAGACATGCCCACACTGGTGGGTCAGTGGAATCTGTCATTCAGAAATAACAGCCGTTCAATAAGATACATGGGCTGGATGGCTGAAAGCGGGCTGTCTCAGGCTACATTAATGCTTGCTTTCTCTTTTAAAATGTAACATAGTAAGTAACCAAGGCTAGAGGTGAAAAAGCTCTAAATTCTGATCAAAAACTGCCTTTTATAAACCTTTTATTGTGAAAAAAAATAAGGACATAATGAAAACCATGTTTCTTTTATCTACCTGGGCAACAAAAGATATAAAAAGTTGTGACAACAGTCGTGCAGAAGTCAAACCCAAGACACTGAATACATTATATATGTGCCTTTGTCTTCTGAACTCTCATGATGCCTCCAAATCCCCTTTAATGAATATGTATTCACACATCCATTCCCATAATTAACTTGTTCATATGTAAACCCAATCATGTCCTACCCATCATGCCTCTTACCTGCTGATCTCTCTCTCTGCTGGCTCTGCCTGATGTGTTAATTGCACCTGTATGGTGTCCTATAACTAGCCGAAAGCTCTGTTTATGGTTATCCATCAACTTACTACACAAGTCTTAGCAGCCTGGGCTCTTGGTCAGGCGCCAGCATCCTATTGGCCGGGCAGCAGTGAGGCGGAACAGAGATGAATGACAGCTAACGAGGAAGTGGTGGGAGGGAGAGGGGGGGGGGCGGCTGGCGTGTTGTTGAATAGTCTGAAGGACCACTGACAAGTTAACAACCTCTGCCTTTATTCATCATACCAGGCTGGATGTCCTCAAATGCAGCTGCTAAAAAAAATATCCTAAAATATCTAGTACATATTTATTAACGTAACCATGGGCAGTGGGGGAAGTAACTACTAAGTAAATACATTACAGTACAATTTTGAGCTTTGTACTTTGCTTAAGTATTTCTTTTTTATGCTATTTTATACTTTACTCCACTACATTTAGTTACTAGTTGCTTTTCAGATTAAGATTTTACATAAAAAAGCAAACTTAATCTTATAAAACAATACATTGTTAAAGATTGAATCAGTGGTTCCCAGCCATTTTGGCTTGTCACCACTTGCACTTTTTCTTCTTTCTGTCCCCATTAATAATCTCACAACCCCCAAAGTTTAGCTTACGACCCTTTGAAGGGGGCCTGACCCCTAGGTTGGGAACCACAGCACTAAACTACTGAACTGTACATAAAGTAGTAGTTGAAATTACCTCAACTAGCTAAAACAGTAAAATTCTACTGACATATTTTTGCATCAGTATATCACTCAGAAGGGACATTTTTGTGCATAACGACTACTTTCTCTTTTGCTACTTTAAGTATATTTTGCTGATATTACAGCACTGGCCATGGGAATGTTAGAAGGTGAAATATTGTTTCAAAGTGCAGGCACATGGTTGTCAGTGGATCTTCCTGCCCATGTGAAAGTGGACAGTGAATGAGCAGCGAGCAGGAATGCGACCAGCAGAGGCTTCTTGGTGTCTCTCTCAGCTACAGGAGGGGCCCTGATGTGCCGCTACCTGCCCATGCACATCTGTCTGCTCTCCGTCTTCCTCTCAATGGCACCCTCGCCTTAGATCATCTCCTCTTCCTCCACGCTTGAGTTGCACTTGGCTTGCGTGGAAAAAATGTGGACCGTCTCTCGCCTCTCTTCTCCCTGGCACTTTGATGTCTCAAGTGTGATTGCTCTTGGATTGTGGCCGCTTTCCCCTTGAAGGTTTTGACATGAAAAGCAGGCTGGGCTCTCAGGTTTATCCCATGGCCAGTGATCCAGGACTAAAACAATCAGCCTGCTCACTGTGGGATACTATTACCAGGGAGAGTGAGGCACCAAGCATAGGGGCTTCCTCAGCCATGAAATACACTTTTCTTCCAAGTTACAAACACATTTTAGGTGTGTTGATTGAATTATACCAATCCACACCCCATTAATAGATTTTAGTATGAAGTTTGTGCAAGCAGTTGACACTAAAATACATATGCAAGCAGCCAGAGAATACATTCCCGGTGTGTTTGCACAGAGGTGGACGACTGAAATGATTCAACATTTGTAATGAATTAAAAAGAAATGAGGCCAGTAATTGCAGTTAAGATTGACCCAATCTGATAAGTATGATAATATGACATGTCATTAACAGCAGAGGCATAAGTGACAACCCTTAAGCTTCACTTACACTTTCATTAAATATTGATCTTATCAGTGCTCATTGCTGTTCCAGCCTGCAAATTACACCAGATAGATATATTCCCATGACAGCGGAGCTGACGATAATCATCCATCTTTGCGTGACATTTGGCAGAACTCTTGTCTCATGAGCTAAAGTGCCATTGTAGTGGATGAGAAAGAATAATAAAGTGCAGTGTTCACAATCTCCATTATGTTAGATCGCATCTTATCACACTGAGGGCAGAGTGTGATAGTTAATCCACTTCAGCCATGTCTGTCAAGGAAAAAAGGGGGTGAATATTCTGTATCATTTAATTCAAATTTCAACTCGATGAAAGTATTTTTCAAATTCCATGAGACAGAAAGATTTCTACATCAGTGTATACGCCTTGGTAACAGTTTGAAAAGTAATCTAATGTTTTACGTGGATATTTGAAACTTTTAGCATATGTAAAATTGAAGTTAGACTTATTTTTGAGTGTTGTGGCTTTTTTTTCCCCTTTCAAGGGGCTAGGATCAATATTTTTATAATAACATTGTATCAATGTATCGTTTTCGGCCGCAGCAGACAGCTGTTCTCAGTGAAAAAGCTCTAAAAACCCACTGTACACTACCTGCTCAGCGCCAACGGCAGACTGACACAGTTAGCGACTAGCTGGTGAGCATAGTGGAACATTTAGCAGCTAAAGAGCCAGCTATTTACCTCAGGAGTTGGTAGAGACCAAAAACGGAGATTAAAGAGAGTGAATATTGGACTTACATTCATCACATGGTCAGAAATACGACTGCAAATGATGATATGTCAATGTTGTGTTCACAACTTGTTTCCGCTGCCCCGCAAGTGGCCAAAACAATCTGGTATTGCAGGTGTAAAGATCCCCACAGACATGTTTTAAGACGTGTAAAAATATTCTGCTTTGAATACCTGTGATAATTTGTGTTTGATATGGTTCTTCCACAAAAAAATGTAACAGGAAGCTTCATTTTTTCACATCGCTCGTGTAAGTCGCATATTGGATCCTGATTGGCTTCCAAACTAGTTGTGATGTCACAAAATCATGCTCGTATGTACATGTATTTAAGTCAGATTGAAGCACAGAGAAACTTTCCCTCTTTAGTACATAAATGTGAAAACAGCCTTCTATTGTCAAACTCTGCACATACATCGCTCTGCACAGTGAAGGTCAAACATCCAAGTGAAGTAGCAATAAGCAAAACACATTTTCCATTGGAGCGGGACTTCAAGTGTTTTTAAAATTGAGAATCATTAACACACATTTGAGGGGGATCTCGGATGTCCCTTTCCGTCTACGTTGCAATGAATGAAAGCAAGCTCAAACAAGTCCATTTCAGGCTAAAGCCATCTGAGGGGCATCCCATTGGTGGCTTGCTAAACCCACGGATAATGCACATTCTGTCCCTGCTGTTGAAGCTCGGCTACTGATACGGTGATTGCCATTTCAGCTGTGGATCTCCAGTGTTGCCTTGTCATCCAGGGAGCTAGAAATACCTGAGAGACCAATAAGGCCTGGCATTAGCTATTACTATTGTTGTCCTAATGCCTCCTTCAATTATCCACAAGCAGCTCTTTTGAGCAACTACTGTCAGAACCTCCCCCACCGGTTTTTCACCAATTTTGTCCCTGATTATCTGGATCAATGGGCATTAAAGGACCCAGGCAAAGACAAACACAGTAGTTTGAGGGGATGGGAGAAGGGGGTCTACTTTCAAACAGACAAGAAATCCCTGTAACTACCTGTGTGCCAGGGACAAACGGAGATGGCTATTCAGTCGTCAGTCCCACCACACACAGTGTTTATTTAGCCACAGCTCAGACTAGACACTTTTAATCTATTTTGGCTTTCTCCGCAGAACTTGCAAACCCAAGAAATGATTTCTTTCAATCTCTGTCTGTCCTTTCCCTCCGTCACACACACATGCATACACACAAACAGACCAAAGTGCTAAAAGTTGTCTTTAAACAGATGTTTATGGTGGTCCTCCCTTACTGCACCTACATTAAAGTAGCCTGAATTATTTATATTATTAATTACCTTTTCAGTAATGTGTATTTTGAGGTAATTATACGTACGGGATATGACTACCTTATAAAAAGATGCTAATGCTAAAAATGTTTTGTAAGCCAAGTTTCACTGGAGAGTTTAAGTGATGTTCTTAATGCTGTTAAAAAGGAATCAAATTAAATTAAATAAACTAAATATCGGCTTTCAGTCTCAACATGAGCTTTAAGAATTCCAAATGGGTGACACCCTAATACTGACCTCTTTATTGTCTCCACTAAGGCATTAATTTAGTGTTTGAACAGGTGCAGATGAAAGGGCCACAGGTGAGGGAGCCTGCAGAGGAATGACCATCCTGTGACTCAACTCAGCTCTGACCAGCTGCCTCCTGCAGAGGTCCCGGGCTGATCAAAGCCGCCTCAGCCTGCCAGTTCAGTGGTGACAACACTGACAGCTGCGTGTTTTCACCGCCGTCTGAGCTGATGAGCACTTAGCGAGATGTGTTGTTAGGTGATATGTATCTTCGGATTAATTGACACACCTGTGTTTAATTCACATAGGCGGTGATGCTGGTGATCATCTCATCAGAGATCCATCAACACTAAGCTACAGCTGCCTTCCTCACAGAAAAAAAAGTGTGAATAATCTTCCTGTCTTGGCTGTTAATGTGTTGATGTGTATGCTTTGATCTGAGATGGAAAAATCCTGTAAGTGTTCGGTAACACTTTGACTACTGTCAACATACTTTACAACAGTGGTATGTATACTACCACTAATTACTGCAGTTTTCAGTTATTAACAAACAGGATATAACATGAATAAGAAGTGTTAATAAATGTTTTTACAAATTATATAGAGAAGCTGCCCCACCGAGACTGGCAACCTCTCCCCGGGTAGCATGTTAGCAAGTTTCAAATTATTATTCTAGGTAAGTTTGGTACCAAACGTATGCCACAAATAACATGTTCAATAAGTTTGAGTCTCCATTTTACCTCAGGTCTGTGCTGAAGTATGCACTTCGGCATACTCAGTTTGTGCCCCATATATTAGCGTTACACTCGATTCAGAGTGCTAAGAATCAGTTTTTCTGAAAGATAAATACCAGTCTGAAAAAACCATTTAACAAGATATCAGACCATGTGGATGAAAAAAAAACTCACTGCACAGTAAAAAAGATTGTTAACCCATTTGTCAAGTTGCAATTCTGTTTCCTAGTCCAAATGTAGATGGTAGTCTTTCAAAATCGCCAGATATTTATCTTTTAAAGAAACTGAGGCTTAGCTCAGAGACTTGAATGTAACTCTAATGCTAATACATGAGAGGCACAAACTGGGGCTGGCACTTGGGCAACTTTCTTGCATTATTCTATTTTATAGGATTTGCAGTTATCCTTTTAATATGATAATACAACAATCACAGATTTTAGGTTCTGAACTATTTTGCATTTTAAATAGATGCTCTTTCAAATTTTGGTTGGAAAAGCTTCCAAAATGTGCAAAAAAGAAATGGTGGAAATGGCTCTATTCTTCCAATGCAAATAATCAGTGTTTATGACATCACCAGCAGGTTAGGTCTTTCAACACAGTATAATCAGTTTTGAGACAATAAATCTATAGCATTGAAATCAATATAAATCAAAAGTACCTTCAGAGATCAAAGTGACCAAGAAATCCATACATCAGGGACTACAGTATGTTGTCAACGTTTCAAATAATAAAGTTTATATAAATATACAAGGATAACAAGTCTAATAAGGATTAAAAGCAAGACATGCAAAATGCTCATTTGTACAGGTAGTTAAGCACAATTAGTTGTTTGTTATTTTTAGAGGTGTCAAACTTTCATTACACCTGGTTTACCATGTTTAATATTTCATTAGTGGATTTCTACTGTCATGTAAAGAAGGGATTTGTGTACGTACACAGCGACTACTCATTAGGTTGATTTCTATGAAGGTTGACAGACATGATAATTTTTGTACAGCCTGTTTTGGTGATGTGGAAAACCCAACCTTGAAAAAACAATAAATTAAATCAACAATAGAGCAAACACGGGGTTGCTAGGAGGGATTAAAAACATTAAGCAAATGAGCTTTCAGGTTTGTCACTTCGTTGTCAGGAAGAATGTGTTTATCCTGGAACCTGCTGTTCAGGGTCTGCTGCCTTTGTGCATGTTTTCATCCCACAGGGCCAAACAACTTGGTGTTTTCATTATATCTCCTTTGCAGTAATTTGTTCTTATTATATTTGACAACTGTTAAACCAGTTAGATAGGAGTTGTGCAACAGCTGAACGTGTTTAAATGAACATTCTCGTCTTCACAACTAGGTTTTCACCCACTGAGCTCCTGTCCATCTCGCTGATTGCAGAAGCCAAAGATGTTGCAACTTGTCCCAGGTAGGCAGAGAGAGAAAAATTCAGGGGAAACATACTCAAGTGCTATGGCGTGAGAAATACATTAAGGACATACATATGTGGTTGGGAAAGTAATGACGAATACAGCAAACACAGTAATGCTGATAATCCACTGAGAGATGAATCACAGGTTGGATTTTCACCTCCGTCCTATAAACCTGTCATCTGTTTGGAGGTCATGTGACTGGGAAAGGAGGGGGCGAGGGTTGGAGGAGAAGAGCAGACTTCTAAGGTGAGACCACCTCCACTACTCAAGTCTTACCTTTACTCTTCAGGCGACACCTTATACCTGTGCTGAGCACCTCAGCAACATACAGCAGCTCTAACAACCAACTGGATACACCTGGTGGACAATAAGAACTGTTTATTTTTTATTTTATTTTTTACTCTGGACGTTGGGATGCATTTCTCCAATCTACCAGCATCCCTGTAGGAGTCAACCTGGCCCTTTTCAGTGGACTGACTCTTAATATTGGACTCTTAATAGCGTGGACATGTTTGGCCCGAGGCAGCTGGTATCTGCTCTCCTGCCTGCAGTTTTCCATTCACCTGCAGCTCACTTTTTCCCTGCATTCCAAACCAGACTGGGCTCCCAACCTCAGATCCTGATCCCGGGGCCCTTTATCAGTTATGAATCCTTGAGGAATTATCTGCAGCCAGAGACATGCAAGGAAGCTTTGCTCCTGGCCACACAGGCGGTCGGGATGGGGCCGCTCACAGAGGGCATAGGTGAGTTCAAACCACAGCTGCTGTGGCCAAAAAGAGACTGATTGTATGATATTGGACTCGTGCATATAGTGCTCAGCCAAACTGGCACTGTATGACGACAGTCTCTAAGACAGTCAGTGAGCACCATCTGATTGCAGTGTAAATGTTTACAAAAGATTAGCTAACAGCTCGTAACTAACAATCAATTATCAAGCAGTGTTAAAGTGGGCCTAATGATCGCTGCGCTAATTATCCAATCTAGAGCCATTAGTTCGTTGTCACCCGTTGGCGATTGTGTAATTGGTGCTTGCGCTGTGCTTTCCAGATGAACAGAGGCCAGTGAAGCAGCGTCGCGCACGAGCCAACTACAGCAGCTGGCAGCTGGAGGAGTTGGAGAAGGCCTTCGAGACCACCCACTACCCAGACATCTTCATGAGGGAAGCCCTGGCCGTCAGACTGGACCTCATCGAGGCCAGAGTACAGGTAAATTGGCACACCTCCTCCTGGAAATGTTCACTTCATTCTCATTCAACTAACATTCAAATATTAATATTTCTGTACAGTGTACAAATTGATCTACTTTGCCCTACAGACTCGTTTGCAGGCCCATCACTACCAACATTATTTAAATTCACAGACCTGTTTCTTAATTGAGTTCTATTCAAGGTGTCAAAGTACCAAAATGTCACAATGAATTCTAGGGAAATATTTTGGTACAGCAATCAATATTTTTATCTATATAAATGTAATATAGCTGGGATAGGTTCACATTTTTAAGTCTGTCTGAAAACAATACTCACATGCCAATATGTAGCCTACATTGTAACAGTCATTGGTCCATACTGACAGAGAGATTTCTTACTTATGCTGTAAGAGATGAGGTCAAAATCTACAGTACTTGTCCCGTCCAAAAAGTTCCGCTGAAACCAAAATGAGGCTTCATCAGTCTGAATCTGTCAAATAAAGTGAGTATCTTCTGAAGTTATTTTAATTCAAAAATGTTTAAAGTGATTTCACTGGAATTGCTTTAGAAAGGGATCTCTAACATGGACAGGCTGAATGACTACAGCAACATACAACTCTTTCAGTGTACATAAAAGTACAAGAGTTGACTTGAAAAGCTGTGACTGAGTCCTGAGCTGAAAAAACAAGATTCAGAAGTGACCTTTTTAAATAGTGTGGAAAGAAATGTTTTATCTCACTTCTAACATTGAAACAACTTTAGCACAGAGTTTACTTATATTTCCCAATTATTTATATTTTTATTTACATTTAGTATTCCTTCATTTGTTTCCAGGTTTGGTTTCAAAACCGCCGTGCCAAGATGAGACGACAGCTGAAACTCCAGGGCCAGCTTGCAGGGCCTTATGCAAAAAGAGACAATGATGAAACGTCTGAGACAGTGAGCAGGAGTTTAAAACAGCAGACAGAAAGTTCTGACGGCGAGCACTGGGAGAGACGACAGGAAGGGGAAAACTATCCATGGACAAAAGCTGCGAGTGCCACGCTGACCCAGAGGTCGGGGAAGTGGGAGAGGCCGGAGGGGCCGGAGGGGCCGAGCTCAGAGGAGCTCCGCTCCTGCAGCATCGCCAAGCTGAGGGCCAAAGCCAGAGAGCATGAGGCCGAGATCCACAGCACTGTAAACATGTCAGGAGGCGACATGCAGTCACAAACACAGGAAGCTGATGCCATGCACAGTGATTGATCATTTTCCTTCTTCCTGTTTGTACAGATAGTCATAACCAAAAAAACAAAAACAAAAACTGTGTATATTATTATATGCCGGAACACACTTTTTGAACCTTTTTGGTATGAGGGGCTTTGCTGTTTAGCCATCATTAATTAAATATTTCTTGCAGTATAAAATGTTAGTGATTTTCTATAAAATTATAAGCAAGTGGTCATCTTGTTGCTGTTTTAAATTTTATCTTCATGGTAAATTCAAACTAACATCTCTCTGACATTTTCTGAGCGTTTTTATTTAAACAGATTTTTTTAAAGTTCTTTTTAAGTTTGGGTTGTAAACATGTATCGCTGTTTTGTCTGTAGAACTGTAAAAAGTGTCTGTACTCTACATTATTTGAATTAATTAGTCAACATCACGTGCTGTTTATGTGTCTTTATATTCTGACCGTGATTTCACATCTTAAAAGTGTTTAGGTTGTCAACTCTTAATGAATGGCACAGATAACAGTGACAAATGACAAATGCTGCCACAAATGACAAATGCTGCCACCTTATCATATCAGTCCATCAGGGCACAGCCGAAATCACTTCTAAATGATTTCACGAATGACGAGCTCATCCCTGACCTCTCGGGTTACCTTCGCAGACAGGCAGGATGTCTGCATGCAGCCACACGTCCTCAAAGGAAACAATGGAAATAGCTGAAAAATGAAATCATGAAGAGTGAGTCTTTAAAGATGATGCATATCTATATCTAACTATATGCATCAAAGAGATAGTATACTGATTTTTTTTTTTAGTTTTCACTGATAGTGACACAGATTCCATAAAGAGCTGTGAATCGAAAGAGGAGAAGATTTGAGGGCTCGTTTTAAGGGCCGAGTTAAACGATCACCAAATGCTAAATTATAATATTAGAATGATATTATAATTCATAACAGCTGTGGTAAATACATGATGAAGTCACAAAATGTTGAGAAATTTTTTTTCCACAACATATTTGATCTGGTTTTGGCCAAACAAACACTGTTGTTTTGCTAAATTCATGTGATGAAATCCATCTCAACTGAACTTCAAAATTAATCTCAGTAATATGAAAGTAAATTATTAGTGATTTTCCTATGTCAAACGTATTAAACAAACACAGCAGCAGTGAGTCTGGAAGCATGTCATAATCCGACATGTGCGTCTTCAACTGCACACAGTATTTTACATCATACTTTACAAGTTACAACATGATAAGAGGATACTGGTTTAAAACATCTAATAGATTCCCAGTTTTTTGTATGTTTAATCTTCTGATATTATAGAACTATAACAATTGCTAATAATAATAATATTAGATAATACAAGTAATTGATGGTAAAACTGCCTTTTTTCCTAACACAGACTATTTGTACTGAATGCACACATTGTATAGTTTGTGTGCTGGATTGCATGGTAGGTTTTGCTACATACTTCTGCATGAAAACGACATGGCACTGTCAATTTGCACGCACTGTTTATGTATTTGACCACAAGTTTGGAGCTGCGAGATAGTCTTCTAACAGTGCAGTGTGACGCTGCCCCCTTCTGGGCATGAAGATGTCCTCAGACAGGATAGATGAGACAGATAGTTCAAACAAGGCAACACACAGTATGTGTTTTTAAAATCCAACTAATGCATACATTTCCTTTTTACTGTGGCCACACATCTCGCTTATTTGTTGTGCGAAACACAGTGAAACTTCTAAAGCTGTGCTTAATTTTTTGGAGACCCTCTTGTTGTGACAAATAAACAATTTATCTCTTCCAGAGAATGAGGTCAGTGTGGGTCGATCGCATTTCAAAGACTCAAGTTCAACTCTGGCCTCACACTAATTACGTTTCCCATGTCAGAGGTTTGAACACTCACTGGTGAGGTCTCTGGGTCAAATTTGAAACTTCTTTTCAAAATGGGGCAGAGATGCACACTGGAGTTATTTTGTTTCCTGTTTAGGTGGAATGACTCTTCCAAGTTTTCTCACAAATTCCTCTAACAAACTTTATGAGTATAATTCTTCATAATCAGTTTACTATGCGAAAGTTGCTGAGAAATCAAGTTACAAGTTTCCCCTAAAATTTTGTGGGACACCATAATATGGGCTAATTAGGTCAGAATCCTTATGTGACAATAGCTGGCCTCAATTAGTCCCCAATTAGGCCCCACACAAAGATGACTGAGGTAAAAAAAAAAAAAAAAAATGCACACCATAGATTCTGTTCTCATACTGCACGCTGACCCCGATGTGCTGGCTGAGATAGCAAGTCTGGTGTTTAATTACTTCAGAAATCCTACAGCATATTTCTCCTTTACTGAGAGCCCAAAAAGATGAATTTCACGAGGTATTAAATGAAAATATTATTGTAAATGTCCTTATAACCTATTTGGAAATGACAGCTGAAGCTTTTGTCCTACGAGGGAATTCCAATAAAAAGTACAGCAGCATTGTTTGTCAGATTACAATACAGTCCCTATTATGTTATCAAATGAGTCCAAGTTTCTGTGCCCCACCAGAAGAAATAATAAAACAAAATGACATGCTGAGAGACATTTGTTCCTTCTCAGTTTGATTTTAACCATATGGATACTGCATCTTGCATTTAATCTCCCCAGAATCCAGATGGCTTCTCCAGATTTGGAGATCAGAAGTAATCTGTAAGTGATTAGAAAGTAATCGGGAGCAAAAACTGTAACATTTCGCCTAAAAGTCACAATTGAGGGTTGTATTTTCTACACAAGAGGCTCCATGTGAGCACTCTTTAACATTTCATTGAACATTTCATGAACAGGATTAAGCGTACAGGGTGGACTAATTTGTAGAAGGTGTACTTAATATGTTGTGAAGTGGTTCAAAAATACAACCACGTTTAGGTATGAGCAGACACTGCAATAATGTGCTTTTTCTTTTGTAAGGATGTTGCATTAAAATGCGGGTCAGTGTTACATTAAGTCATTCATATTTTGATTGGGACTAATTCTGCACTAATTCGGTTTGCAGAATTTACTTTCTGGGATTAACAACTGAACTCTGAACACTTGCAAAACTATTATTTACCTTTCTGGCTGAGTTTTATTGAACTGTTGTGAATGACGAATCAGCAGTCGGTGTCAATTAGTGTAATGAGCGCAGAAACACACACCGCCAGCTCGTCCCGGAGACTCGGCGGTCATTCAGGTAAAAGAAGGAAACAGGACGCAGCTGCAGCGCCGCAGTTCACGGTCAAATCCTGAACAGAGACTTTGTTTGTATCTCTCTTTCCTCCGGCTCCTCCACACTCAGACCTCCGCCTGTTGCGCACTCTGTCTGCACTGCACAGTGTCTCCGTAGCGCCGAGAGCATGGCTGCCATCAAGGCTTTGGAGCAGTGGTGTAAAATGCATTGTGAGGGCTACCGAGATGTGGCCATCACCAACATGACGAGCTCGTTCAGGAACGGATTGGCTTTTTGTGCGCTTATACACAAGTACAGACCGGACCTGATGTAAGTATTTAACTCTGGAAAAATGTTATAATGTAGGTGAAATTCTGCCGGGGTTTGGTCGAGTACTACTTGTGTGATATATCCTGGGTTAGCATGTCCCCTCCTAAATTTAATACATTTCTACAAGGCTTTATATTTGTCTTTTATACTCAGATTTTTGTTTTCTAATCTTAATATATGTTTCTTCAGTGGTCCTTAGTTTAGTTAGGGGTGTTAGTTCTGCTATTATTCTAAGGAAATGTATAAGAAAGATGATGCCTTCATAGATATAACTACTTTTTTTTGTATACTTGAACTCCTCAGAGTCAAAATCAAATCACCCACATGTCTAACTTCTCTCTGTCCCTGTTCATTGTATTTCTGTTCTGTTCCCAGAGACTATGACTCACTCAGAAAGGAGGATGTGTTTGAGAACAACAGACTGGTGAGATGTCAAGTTGTTGAACCTTTGTCATATTGAGTGGAACTGACTTTTTGCTCGAGCTACGACAACAAACATCCTCTTCAGACGCACGACGACACATCCAGCAACACGCAGGATTTGTTCTTGCCTCCACATTTATGCAGCCGATTGGTTAAATATTTTAACAGCACAGCAGTTGAAGCAAAAAGCCACTACCAACTTTAGACTCCTGGCAAACTTTGTCCACTTGACCTCATTTATTTTGTTAACCCCTACACGACCTGAGCAGCACAGCCGGGGCCTCTCCATTATTTAGTCTTCTTCCATTTTACCAGCTTCCTCCGAGGATTACAGGCCCTGCGGAGCGCTACAGTATGCGCTCTGTATGACTTCCTTGCTGTCTTTGATGGTCCTGGCAGTGTCAGCAGCAAACCTGAGCTCAGGGGAGAGGCTCTCTGGGCTATTCATTTTGAATGAAGCTGGCTGTCATCTGCCACTCGATCCTCATGATGACGGTCCCCTTGAAGCCACAGTTGTTGTGTCCTTCTTGAGGGTTGTGCAAGAAGAACTTTAAACCAGATTCGTGGCCAGAGAATAGTGTGTTTGATCAGGTTTTAGTTTTGATCAACTGTTGAAGATGCTCCCTGTACCGAAACATGAGAACGTGACTAGTGTGGTAATTCACACCCTTCTATATTTCATGAATAGTGTCGTGTTTCTTACAGGTGGTTATTTCACGAGTTGTTAAATAAGAAATTGTCTCTGTGTGTTTGTAGCAAAAACCAGCTTCAGTTTTCAGCTTTCAGTGCTTTTCTTCTACATCGACAGACTTGGTATTCAGTAAGGCTTTGCTTTAAATTTAATGAGCATGTCCAGGCTGATCCCAAACAATGCCCCGATATCCCTCTCCCTCCATCCTTTTTCTTATCCCTACGAGCTCACAGGAAGTGCGCTATTCATTATACAGCCCTTTTCAGACCTCTCCGGGCCCAGCCACAGACTGCTGCTCGTCTATTTAAAGGAGGTTGTATTGTCTGACATTTTTACACATGCTGTAATTGTAGGAGCTGACATTACTGCGCCCAGTGAACACTCTGTTTTTATATGGCAAAAATGCTTTGGATTTGTTCACTTGCTCCAACATACACTGCTATTAAATGTTGTCTTGGCAGGAGTTGATGGCTGTTGGTTAAACTGTGTATTTGTTTTTTCTGTCTAGGCTTTTCAGGTCGCAGAGGAGAAGTTGGGGATCCCGGCTTTGTTAGATGCAGAAGACATGGTGGCTTTAAGGATCCCAGACAGGCTAAGCATTCTCACCTACGTCTCCCAGTACTACAACTACTTCAAAGGACGGCCTCCCAGTGAGAACATGGCTGCTTCAAATAAGATTTTCTTAAATTCAGAGCTTTTTCATGCATATTTCTATTTTAGATTTAGGTTGAAGCGTATTCTTTCTCTCCTGTGCCAGAGTGTGACGTTTGACACTGATTGTGTTTTACTTTTCCACAGTGGGAGGTGTAAAAAGGCCAGCAGAGGGCTCCAAGGAGGAGCCATCAGAGAGAAAGAAAAATCTCCCAGTGGTTGCCAAAACCTTTGTGTCCAAAACCGCCATTGAGAATCGTTCACCTTCCACTCTCACTGCTCAGACCTCTCCCAAGTTGGCCAGAGCTGCTGTTCAAGTCAGTGCTCATGTCACAACACATCATCAAGCATATGAAATTATGGCTGTGTTTACAATACATCTTTGTTGTTACACTATTAATTATTATATTTAAGAACAAGAAGCATTTTGTTTATTTTCAGTGGGTTAGGTAAATGTTAATAAGGTAAGTGTAATACCTTTTTGGATGGAGCGGTACCTCAGTTTTAGTTTTCTTTCACAGAAGGCGGTTCTGGCCGAAAACGGCAACAAAAATGGGACTCTCAATAGCAAATGTGTTGCATGCAAGAGTCACGTTCATCTGGTTCAGAGGCACTTTGTGGAAGGCAAGCTCTATCACAGAAGCTGCTTCAAGTAAGAATTTAATCTATGTTTATTGATACTTTCCTGTCATGTACTGTGTTTATCACATTAGTAAACTTGTGTTAATAAACTTCTACCAGATGCAGTGAATGCTCCAGTGTGCTTCATGCAGGAGGCTACAAACCTGGGAAGAATCCAGACACTTTTATCTGTAAGGCCCACCAGAACAGTTGCAAACCTTCCTCCTGCGAGGCTGGAATCAAAAACGGACCCGCCAGTTCAGCTGGGCGACTAAATAGTGCCAGCCAGACCCAGCCCGCACCATGCCCCTCTTCTGTGCTGTCAGCCCCACTGAATATCGTTGTGAAGCCAGTCAGTCCTACTCCACCTTCCCAGTCCTGGACGGCCTCGGCCCAGAAGACGCAGTCGGCCCGGCAGAGGTTTTTCCAGGCTGCACCGCCAGTCACAGAGGCCTCAACAAGCAACAGGAAGCCCACAGAGCCCTCAAGTGTTTTAGAAAGGCCAAAGGTCCCACTGAGTCCTGATGATGAGAAGAGCAGAGCCAGGACGACCATTGGAAAGAAATTGGCTGAAGAAAACTGCAACAACAACAACAAACGTCCGTTCACCATCCGATCAGCAGAGAGACGGTGAGTATTGCACTCTCTTTACTTTCTGTGGCCACAAATAGATTCTCCTTTTGCAATATTTGGATATATCTATGTCTTTCCCACTGTCTGTATGGTTTCGTAATTACTTTTGTTACTAAGGCTGATGGTGAGGGCTTTCTCTCTCTGCAGGTTTGGAGATGAGCCAAGTTCAGCTGACAGCTCCGGTTTGAGAAAGAATAAATGCAGCCAAGGCCCAGCAGGAAACTGGACAGGACAGCCCTCCACCAGCCAGACAAACAATAAGGAATCGCCATGTCTGAAGGCCATCAACAAAGACAACACAAGGCCAACAACTGTACACACAACTGCCAAAGGCAAGCATTACTAAATTCATTTCAGTTGTTCTTGATCCATTATTTGACATCCAGCCAACATCCATGTACCCCCCTCACCCCCCAATTCCCTGTCTGTCTCAGAACGCATTCATAGAAAACAAAGCCCTTTTGTCATTTTTGCCCTATTTATACAGCCAGTGCGTTTAGCATGATGTTAGCTCAATGTTGGATACTGACATTTTAATTTCTTTCTCACACTTGAAATGAACTTTCATAGTTGAACTGTCATTCCCTGTGGATGGATGTGCATGCATGGCTGCAGCATCCTGACAGTCGGTGGCTTTTTAGACAGAAACACAATTACTGTTGGTTTTTAATATAAATGGTCATCAAATTATCATATTTGATAGAAGCTTCCCTATCATGGAAAGTAATTGTGGTGCCTGCTAATATGGAGCACATATTGACCTCCAATTTGTCTTGGAAATCGAGATCACCTCTTGTCAAATTCTACAGAGAGTTTGTGCATTAATCCATTTGAAAACAGTCTCATGCACACATTAGAGTGTCATTTGGGTCTTTAATGCAGATGTGCGGGTGAAGATCACTTTCTTTAGTGCATTGTTGTGAGAGACTAGATAATGAAACCAGTAGCTGCACTCATTATCAGCTGTTCAGGTGAGTGTGGCACAGAGAAGAGTCAAGGAGTCTTTTGTTTGTATACAGGAAGTTGAACTGCTTTGAGAGCACACTTCCTTGCTAAAACAGATGTCAAATAAAAGTCAATGTGATAGTGTCTCCCTGGTTTTGAAATTAAGAATGATTTCAACAGTTATTCATATGACAGATGAAGTAATGATAAGCTTTCCTTTTCCATCATGCTTTTATTTTCATTCACTCAACTTTTTCTGTTTAAATCATTTTTATGCAGATCCAGTCTGCGAGCGGCAATCAAAGCTCAAACCTTTGAAAACCGAGCTAGGTCTTAAGTAAGTATCCTCAATCATCTTAATAATCACTGTTACCTCATAACTTACTTAGATGGAAGTGGGAAGGTCACACAGGTGGACAAAAACGTCTTGAAAGATTTGTCTTTTTAACATCCCTGACCATTCAGCTTATTCACTCTCCAGAATGCAGACACATCGAGCTTCGTCCATCTCTGTTAATGTTGACTGGCTCAGAGTGCAGCCGCTAGCTCTGTCCCGCATCCTAACAAGCCCCAAGGAGTGCCAGGCCTGAACCTTTCCAACTCTAACACTAGATTCTCTCGTTTCTAATCCCTGCTGATGATTTCCCCTATTGTTTTCACCGCCTTTTATCATTACAAAATAAAAAGGTGAGGCCTTTTTTCTTCTATTTTCATTCTTTCTGTTCAGCCTATAAGTGTACTACATCTGTGTTGGATAAATGCTGTGCTTTCACTCCATTTTTAAATGGTTAAATACTTAAAGAATCATTTCATTGTGTCTTTCCTACAGAGAAGCTCAAGCTGAAGCCTTTACTGAGCAACATAAGCCTGGAATCATGTCCACGACTTCCTCTAATGTCTCCATCAGTACAACAAGGCCTCCCTCAGCTCCAACACCTGCAGCACCTCCAGTTAGCTTTGCTCTGTTTGATCCCGCACACTCTAGAGAAGTCTCTCCTCAGAAACCTCAGCTTGGCTCTGGAAACCTGGGTGAGTCGCTTCTGTACATTGTAATAAGAGACATTTGTCTACTTGTAGAGTCAGTTTGTATTAGTTGAGCGCATTGTGGTACAGAATGTAGTGCTTATAATTATTTTTTTGAGCTCCTGTGACATTATCACATTGTTTTCACATTGTATTGGAACAATGAAAATTATGACCCGAGGAAAAGTCAGGGGATCGCCAAAGTCATTTGGCTTCACCCTCTGGAGACCATGAATGTTTGTGCAATGTCTTACATTCTTAAGTTGTTGAGATATTTCAGTCTGGACCAAAGTGGTGACTGACCAACAGACAGACCAACATTGCCATCCTGCCACACTGCTAGCATTGCTAAAAATTCACTAGGCAACATCCACAAACTGATTCCCAGACAGACATCCTGCCCTGTGTTTTGAGATTCTTGTAGATTTTTTCTGTTTTTAGCAGAAAAAGGCATTAGCAGATTAAACCCTCTGCAGATCTACAGCATGTAAACCTTCCTGTCCTTATTTTAGGTTTTAAACATGGGAGCCACTCGTCTGTGAAATCCCCACCCAGACGGCCAGCTGTGGAATCTATTAGCTCTTCAACGACTGCTCCAGCCAATCACGGAAATCCGTCAGGTTGATTAAAAATATCATCATCAAAGCCACACATACACGGCCTCAGCCATCTTGTTGATTTCATATGAGCAGTCATTTTTCACTGAAAATAAATCAGGTGAAGTCATATGTGACAATGCTTTTCTGAAAAGCTGCCATGAAAGGACTATCTAATCCTATTTTATCTACCTCTTAGGCGCTAAAAAGGGAAAGTATTTGTCACCCACCAACGCCTCCAGGACTGAAATGAGGTCACCCTCTGTAAGTTCCCTCCATTAAGTCTCTTAAGAGATTAATTAACAGCTCTACAAATATGCTTTCATTACATTCCCAGTAAAAAATGGACGACCTTCTTTAGGTTTAAGTGGCCAAAGTCGGAATTTTCAAATTAAAGTTATCTATACTTCACTGTGACTCTTAAGTTCTTTTGTTTTATATCAGGTGAAGTCTTATCATATTCCCGTGGAGCAGATTGAGAGGGAGCTGAATGATATCGAGACAAACTTAGCTCAGTTGGAGAAGGAGGGTGTGGAGCTGGAAAAGAAACTCCGTGGCTGTGAGGAAGGTACTTTTTTTTTCTTTTTCTTTTTTTTTCCTGTCACTCTTCCCCTGCAACTAATTTTTCCCACTTCCTTCCTTTTCCTTGTTTAGACATGCAAATAAAATTGAACGCTGACATGTCAGAAACAAGCTGTGCAATTATAAAAATAAACAGTCCCTCAAACAACTCACTTATTCTGAGGCAGAAGATGTCAATGCAGTAGTCAATTTTGCGCTCTTGCAGTGAATAACCTCGACACAAACTTTGATATTTTATTTGTGCAAACTGCTGAATCCCACTGCTGCTTCACTCTGGTGCAGACTTGTGTCCTGGTTTCTTCACATGGGACACACGCACACATTTGCTTGCTGTCAGCTGGAACTTGGTGTGTGCGTGTGTGTGTGTGTGTGTTCGGGGGATTTACCTGCCATTTCTATTACTGTTTCTGCAGCCAAATGAGGTGAGAGGCACAGACAGCCCACAGGGATGTTGCCTCTCTTTTGAGGTAGTGGGAGTAGGGGGCCTGATTGCTTTGCTCAAGGTCAACATGACTTGGGTATAGTAATATATATTCTGGTCGATTGCGTACTTTTTTTTCCTACGCGCCACCCAGGAAGCCTGAGCATGCAATCGCTTGGCCAGAATTTGACATCAATTGCACACCACCTAGGAGATCATCAACTTCTCAACTGGAATTTGTCGTAGTAAAAACTAAACCCTGGCACTCAAGTTCAGTTCAGAATAAAATCATGTTTGCTCTGGTAATGGCAGGATGTAGACTTCCCTGTCTTCGGTCCCTGTCCTGATCAGTCCTTATTGTAAATGTGGCTTTGGTGTGTGTTGGTGTGTGTGATCAGTTAGTCAATAATTGGGACTGGCAAATATTCACTCAAAAAAATCTATTGATCCACCTACTCAGGTAATCTAGTCAGTCCAGGAAAATATTTAAACAGCCTTTAACATTTTTGATTTATATATTAATCACTGTCTTTGTCTTTGTTTTATATATATTTATGTATAACTCGCTAATCCCTACTGGATTTTTGCTAAATCATTATTAAATAAGTGATGAAGACAAATCTGTACTTCATCATGTTCCCTCTGTGTTGCTCAACATCCCCTGCATGGTTAAAACTTGCATATGAAAACAATGTTTTCGAGTAGCATTTAGATAAGGAATTATATTACAGATGACAGTGCTGGGGCCTGTGTATTTACTGTAGGGCTGCAAGTAATGGTTATTTTAACTGCCAATTTAATCAAGTTATGTTTTTCTCACATAAAATGTCAAACACATCCTGAGAAATGCTCAATGTAATTTCCAAAGGTGACATTTAAAATGCTTGTTTTGTGTGACCAAGAAAACTCTAAAACCTAAAGATATTCAGTTTACTTTCATATTTGACAAAGAAAAGCAACAAATCCCAGAAACTGGAACCAGAGAATGTTTGTCTGAAGTGATTAATCGATTATCAAAACAGTTGGTCGTCATATCGACTAATCATTTTATCTGTAATTTTGTGTTTTAGACAATAAATTGAACCCAGTGTAGAATAAAATATTCACCAAAATTGTCAGTGAGATGAAGGATTGTTGTGTTCTATTCAGGAAAGTATATGCAACAGCAGAGATGACTAATAAAATTAACTATACACTAAATGAAGACAATTTTATTCCTAAGTGACATATCTTCTGCAGCATATGGCAGTCATGTTAACATCAAGTTTAAAGTGTCAGATTTAACATAACGTACACCTAAGGTGCAGGGCTGTGTATTATTGGCTGCTACTGTCCCTTAAGTGAAGTGTTGACATGGTCCCAGGAGGTGAGTCACCCTCCATTTCAGCAAACCTGCACCCTGCTGCTGCATACCAGCCAGATTATCCAAAAACCTAATTTGTTATCACACTTAATTGTATTACTGTGTAACTAATAGTCATACGAAAACAAAGAGCTGCTCTGGTGAAAATATAATGAGCCATGATTCTGGATGAGGGGAAGCTTCTTGATTGTTATATTAAAAAAGATGATTTAAAATGTCTGGGGTTTTTTAAATAACCAAATGTATAATGTGCAAGCAGAATTATACTACAGCTTGCTCTTCAATCTCAGTCACTGCATTATTTGACATCAGAGGAGCACAGAGCCAGAATTGCTGTCTGAACACTTTCTTTGAGCTTAATTGATCCCTGCAGGATTTCATTTACTCACAAGTCAGAAACATTTAGTTGAGTTGCGTGAAACTGTACAAGTTAGCCAGAGCAGATAATAAATGCAATTTTAAAAGAAATTTGAAGAGTCTCTACAGGCATTATAAATGTTGTTGAATACTTTAAATCAACAGATCACGATTGATTCATTAATCTTTACCCAAGATGTACACGTCAGGGCTTATACATTACACATTACTGAAGATCATATACCTCAATAATATCGAATAATAATAACATATTTTCAAAATTTGTTGTCTTTCAGAGGGAGAGGGGGACATATTGATGGACCCACTGATGGTTGACTGGTTCAACCTTATTCGAAAAAAGCAGATGTACATTAGAAAGGAATCGGAGCTTGTATACACGTGAGTACTACTGTACAGCGAGACTGTAAAATGACCCGTCATCCATTATTGTATCTGAACTCATTTTTTTTGTTTGCTCAGAAAGGCTTTTGCTACAGTTTGGTTTTACTTTCTGCCATAATCTATTTTTATTTTTAATTGTATTAACATCTCCATACCCTGAAAAAGTTTCCAATGATATTCCTCTGTGAGAATGAAGCCCGTTGTTATAGTTGTCATTATTCCCATACATTTATATAACACTAGGAAGAATTCAAACTTACTAACTGTCAAACCAAATATATTTGTTAAAGATTTACAGTTTTGCAAAAGATGTGATGTGCATAATAAATCAGCTTTGCCTTTTTTTTTTTTGGATGTGTTTAATGATTGCATATCTCAGAGCCAGGACTCAGGAGCTGGAGGAGCAGCAGCCAGGTGTGGAGGGGGAACTTCGCAGGCTGTTGGAGAAGCCAGGTAAGAGATCACAGACCACAGACTCTCTCAACGTCAGCTCTGTTACTTTCTTTTTTCCAGCACTGAAGTCTGTCAACTTGGTATCACAGATCATTTAAAGTCCAGAGAGGAGCAACAGCGGGAGAAGAAGTTGCTGCAGAGACTGATGGAGATTGTGGATGGCAGAAATGCGATTGTGGAGGGTCTGGATGAAGACAGGCTAAGGTAACACGATGCATCTTGTAATTAATGTTTACGATACAGGAGTGATCACTAATGCAGAGCTAAACTGGTAATATAATAACTTGATATGCAAACAAAACAAAATGCTTAACTGGAGTTTTATTTTTGATCAATTTCAGGGAAGTGGAGGAGGATCAGCAGTTGAATGAAATGATGCGAAATCTTGGTAAGTATTGTATGAAATGCTTTTCTTTTAGATGAGATTTTCCAGTTTGAATGCATCATTCTAATATATGCAATTTTTTTGGTGAATAGGAGTAAAGAAAGCCAAAAATAAGAGGAAATCCTCCATCTCAAAACTGTTCAGGCGAAGAAGTAAAAGACGAGTGGAATGAGCCTCAAGGCAATTTTTACCAAACTTTCATGCCGAACTGAAAGTCATTCTGCTCTTATTGTATTATTACTGTTATTATTATTATTATCATTATTGTTATTATCCTTTTTAACATTTTTAAGGTTTTATATTCAAGTACTGTAGTACATGGTGTGCTAATGAGAAGACAAATGAAGAGATGTCAAATTCGGAAGCATAATGGCTCAAATCATGTGTTGTGTTATTAGTTGTTTCAGAATATTTCAAAATAAAGGTTCAGTTAAAATGTTGTTTTTGTTCAACATTCACCTTCAGTTCTTTGTTTGCTGTTACTTCAGTGAAGTGAGAATTTCTAAATAGCTTATGATTCGATCTTTGCTTTTTTTCACGATAGGTGTCATGTTTTTTCATAATGGTTTGTCACTGTTTTTTCAAAAAGATGATGTTAAATTATGTGGAAAAAGGCTGCTGCAAGCATTTAACTGATTAGATCACAGTAGATGAGTGTCACAAGAAAAAAATACCGTCATTCATGGGTATTTTTGTTATGTAAAGATACTGTATATTTATTGAATGATTAGAATGAGGTATCTAATTAATAATTTTAGCAAATCAACTTGCACTGGGTCAAAAAATTGGATGTCGGGAGTGAAAAACATAAACTATTATGACTTACAAATTACAGAGGGAACACTGGCTGTTCCACATGCAAATAGGAATGAGCAGAATAAATGTGTAATCCTTCAACAGTCTTGATCCAAAATGAAATTATTTCAGTATTTATTTAATAATGGATTTTAACAAATTTCCTGTAAGGATATTAGCAGGAGAAAAAGCCTTGACAATTAAGTTTGAATGGCTGTGGAGTGTAAAATGGAGAGCCACACATGTTGAACTGCCTTGTTACAGACTGTAGTTCCTCTCTCACACTGTACTGTAGGTGGCAGCCTGGGTATGCTGTATCACAAGGCGAGAACTTGGAAATCCAATTTGCCACAGTGCGGACAGTTAATTTCTTTGCTAATTTTATAAATGCTGCAAAAATGTTCAGCTGTGCTGATGCAATAATGTTATGTGAAAGAGGATTAGGTAGAGCAGTAGCTTATGGCCGGGGAAGGCTTATAAACTATAGGTTGTATTGAGCTCTTTATCTTCAAACCGGGTTTAATTAAACATTACTCTTTACTAATATCTGCGTCAGAAATGCTCCGTACCTGAGCTATTAAAATGCTCAAACGACGTGTGGAGTCTCATGTGTGAAAAAGGCATTCGCAGTGTTTGTAAGGAATGTACTGTAATGTTGCATTTTAAGTGTTATTGAATGGTATGTACTTGTACTCTATTTATAGTATTTTTAAACTTGAAATCTGTTGTCCAATAAATCCTTTGAAGATTAGTGTGTATGAGAGGTTGAATTATTTACTTAATAGCAGCTTCCTTTGGCACACATCTTTCCATTTAAACACATCCTTGAACTTTTTCGCACTCCACTTCCCATGTTACAAGCTTCACCAATGACTGTTGATTCAACGACTGCCAAGATCAAACGTTGCTTTCAGTAAGAAACCGACAATGCTGCGACTCCTTTGCATTAAAGCTGTGCAGTAATCACCGAGCTGCATCAATGTATGCTTTTTAATAAGGTTTTTTAAGGATGACATCAAGATAATTCACTGGCGTCAATATATTGCAGCTACTTATAAACTACATATCCCTCATTTTGAGACGCATGAAATTGTGATCATGAACTTGGAACACAATCTTTCTAGCTGAGCAGAGTTGGGGATGATATTGGTACAAAATGCCATGCGTGATGTGTGTGACAGTCGAGACTGAATGTGTGATATTAGAGTTAATTAAAGCTTTGCGCCCCATCTACTGCAAATGCTTGCACTTCTGCAATTAAGAATCAAAGGCGAGGGCTTAGTGTCAGGGGGGTGTCTAATACATGGTTTTAACAGGAATGGGACCTGATTTGCCAAGCTCCTAGCGACAAGCATTAACAACAGCCTCAAATTAGAGGGACATTAATATTCATAAGTAAAACAATTCATCCTGTGAATGTGTGATGAAATGGAATCCTCTGAGGTGAGCTCTTGTGTCCAGGCTGCCATCGTTCATTAAAATATGCCATTACCCATGAAGTACTTAATCTTTATGAAAGGGTGGTAAAATCTGTTTGAACTGCTCTGACAGAAAGGTGGAAATTGTAATATTGTTCAGCACCTTACATTATGTTAATCCTGTAAATTTTTTTTAAAATGTGATGTCAAACAGTATAGGTTTCTATATGTCTCATTAGCTGAATTGTTTAGGCTTCCTGAATGGAAATGTACAATGTCTAATCTGTGCTTGTGCACATTGATATTATTCTGTTGTTCTATTAATAAGACGTGAGTGCTTTGTGATGTTTTAGGTTAGCTGTTGTACGCTGCCACTTGCAACACTATCTAAATTCTGTGTGTGTGTGTGTGTGTGTGTGTGTGTGTCGTCTTATTCCAGTCCCTGCCAGAGTCTCTGCCACTAGCCTGTAATTATGATCCTCGAGGTAATTTTATCAGGCTCATTAGCTCTGATGAGTAAACGAGAAGCGTGCCTCTAATTTATTGGCCATCCAGGCTGGAGACTTAATTCTCATCAGAGAGATCATAATATTTGTATAGAGAGACAGATATACAGTACATATACTCAGTTACAAGGCTCCTAGACCAACGCTGAGGCCAGGACTTTTGTGTCTTAAAACCAGTAATTACACTCAAAACATGAAGTCTGTTTGAATAATTGGGCATGTGCTAAAATTATTTCCATAGATGCCATTCTGATGAGCAGGGCAACAAAACATTGTCTCCTTTTGATTCAGGCATGATTTCAAATGAAAGCTATTGTTTGTATTCTACAGAGTCTTGTGACTTTATCTTCCTGCACAAAATTAGATTCTCAAACCTCTGCAAACAAAATTGCATTGTTTTGTTCCCTGTTCAATAGAGATGATCCATTTTCTGTGTCAGAGAATGTGTTAAGGGAGCGGGGTAAATATGCTCACAATTTTCAGTGTGTAGAAATTTGCATTGAGGGGAAATTATGCATGCTGGCTAGTGGAAATGAAATGTATAAAGTGCATGACTGGTAGACTTGACAAGTGCAGCTTTCATCCATCTCAAATGAATAATTTTCACTTCCCTTAAACATCCTTAATCCAACCATGTTATCAGCGGGCATGCAGGATTCTGCCAGACTTTCTCCTTAACGGCACAGCAACTTTCAACTTGCCTGAGATTCTGCACTGCAGTTGCTTACCACATGGTCTTAGGGACTCACTCTTATCCTTTCCTGCTGGTTTTGTGGATCAGTAAAATTCCTTCAAAACACAATATATACATAGCGCAAGTCTTAATAGATAGCAGAATGTCTCACTCTACCCTCCTCTGTGCTGCCTCAGAGGTCGACTTAATGCACTGTATTTTACCTCTGATTCACATTGGCAGAGAACTCAGAGGATGGTGTCTAAAAAACCTATTTGCTCGGTGGCCCTTTGTCCTCTATTTCAAATTTCAGTGACAGACCCTTCCATGCTAGTATAACGTGGTTTGGAAATTCATATGGCCATAAAGGGATAGAGGGGGATATTCATGGTAAATTACTCATTTACAGCCCGGCATTCAGCAGTTTGACTTGTTATTTTTGGAATATTTCCTTGTCTTCTTCACTGAAATACATACTTATGATGATACTATATTGTGGGAAATTCCCCCTTCTACATCCCAATCCTTTTAATTTATGCGCTGTAGCATGTTTTCTAAATACTACTGACAATAAACAATTAAATGTGTAATTGGTGTTTATGCCGCTAATCCTTGTGATAGCCTCTAATATGAAGGGTTACCTGGCTATTTTCAATATCCACTTTCACAGAAGCCTCAGTTGGCGATAAGAATATTAACCTCATCAATTTCAGGTAACTTTCAACGCTTTAACATCTTGTCTTAAAGACCTACGTGTTAGCAGGAGTCTCAGCCCTGGCATTTAGTGACATTTTAAGCCTTTTAACAGAATCCAGACAGGGATTTGCAGTTTCCACCAAAGGAAAATAATTTATATCCTCCTTTCTGAGAAACTGTGGGTAGAGGGATTAAATGCACCAGAGAGATTTGTATGTGGTGCAAGTAAAACAATATTGTGACTCAGTTAATACATTTCCTACCATCTACTTTCATGCTTTGACGAAGTCGGGAGTTGTTACTCATCAGGCTGAAGTTGGCTTTGATGCTTTTCTTGTTTAATTTTCTCATTTTCAAGGTTTTAAGTGTATGGGTCATAGCGATGACAGCACTGTGTACCTGAACTCCTCTTACAACAGTGCTATGAGACACCTTAAATAAGTGTCTGCAGGCTCTGAGGCAATGAGGAGTCTAACCCAGACCAATTATTTTACATTCTTTCCCAATCAAACTCCCTTAAAACCTTTGGAACAAGCAAATGTTTTCACTGCACTTTATATTTAAAACATGATGATGTCCTGCGCACAAAAAAAACCCCCCAACATTTCTGAATGACAGTTTGGAACACAAAAGGTCTTTTCTGCATGTTGGATGGTTTGTGGACTGTGTATCTGCCAGTGTGTGTGATGGCTGCTGTGTAGTGGAGACATGCAGGGCTCTGTTCTCTCTGTGGGCAGGCAGCTTTGATGCACTGCCTCTCTTATCTCATGCCTGGCAAGGTTAATGAAGTGGTGGCACTTTTGGAGGAAGTAGAAATGGGATGAGTAGCAAAGACCAGAGGAAGCTTGGAGATGAAACGTCCTGCTCTTAGCGGCTGTAAGTGGCAATTTTGGTGAATTACATAGACAATAAGAAAGGGGGTTGTCATCCTCTTAAACACAACAGTCGTCTGAATCGGGAATGGTTGATTGCATCTCTTTCAGCCTGATTCATATGAAATTACATTAGCATTTAGGCATCACTTGTAACTTGATCTGTCAAACATCTCCATATAAGGCCAAGTTAGTGTTTCAATGCAACATTTAAGTCAGGTTTTATGCTTTGTAATGTTATGAATTGTATTCGGATGCACAAAAGAACATTGTGAAATGCTAAACAGTCTAAGTTGTTTTCCGTTTTGGAGATCATTCCTCATTTGAATCAGCAGAGCTCATATGGTTTTCAGCAGGGTGTAGTCTGCTCTAGTCCTTTGAAGGACCTCTGAAAATCCACTGTGCCTTTGTCAGGGGCAACAAGTCTCACTTAAGTGACAGAGTTGGCTTATTTTATTTGTAATAAGTGTCTTAGAAGTTGGCTCGTGGTTACAGCTTAAACAAAGGGCAGAAATGCCACCATAATATAAATATAATAACAGGTGATGTACTGCTAATGCTCCGTATTCCTTAGCTTTTTGGTTTTAATATTTCAATTCCCTTTGCATCTATAAGAGCTAATAGGTAAACAGTCCTGAATGGAAGAAATGAAGCAGGTCTACATGCCAATGAATTAGCATATAGATGAGTTCATCTCATACAAATAGTGCTCTTTTGCCCAGAACTCCCTGTGCTGAGCAAAGATCATGTATGTAAAGTATGCATGCAGAAAATGTAAATTAATCCATTTCAATCATCATTCAATCTAATAAGATTTTTTTCCTCCCTTCTCTCATTTGTCCCTCGTCGCTCAAATGTCCAGAAATATTGAGAGGGCGGTCAAACTATTCCCCAAAGTAGCTTAATTGTTTAACATAAAAAAAAGTGGGGAAAAAAACAACAGGCAAAAACACAGGGATAGAAGATGTAAAATTGATGTAAATTACAAATAAGCACTGGGATCATTTGCATGTGGTTCAGACAAAGGCTGAATTGAGTTTTACTTAAATAAAAGCACCTCAGTGTTGCTGAAATCAAATAATGCTTTGATTTTCTAAAGCGGAGATTCCATAAAAGGAGTGCCATTGACCGTATGTTTTGTATTTGATCCTCATTATTGTAATTCCATAAACAAACACCACCCCTGTGAAACACAACTATTTGTTACATAGCTCTTGTTAATATGCTAAAAGAAGCTTATAGAATTGGGTCAGCTAATTAAGCAATTAGCTTATTTCAGCTCTGTGGTCAGGCTGTTACTAATCTATGGCATTGTGAGCCCAGATCTGCCAAAACCGAGAGGCTTGTGTGTCTGTGTCTCCCATCCCGCCTGACAAAGGATCATGTTTGAAGCCATCCTTTCCCTCAGCAGAAAGGCAGAAGACTTGTCTCTGTTCACTAATGCTCACGTTTCTCATGCAAATCCCCGGAATTGAATAGGTTGTTTATTGTCTAGGTAATATATTGGGACATTTATGTAGTGCTGTTGAAGTGTTTGCTCTCTGCATTTGTAGCTGTGTTAACACACATGAAATCCCAGACAGATTAGAGTCTGATAGCATTAAAGCTATGATGAATGTTGGTGGCTTTTAGCAGAGCCCATCACGTGGCTTCTTACCAGGCGTCTGACGAGGGCAGAGTTAGGCAGCGTGACTGTGGAGTGTTAAATACATCAGTGGTATAATTTTATGAAACTTTCTTTTTTTGTAAGCCAGGAAGTTAAATATCCTGAAACTTCCCTGTCCAGAAGAAACTGCTGTTACTGCAGGCCGTCACTTCCTGGTACGTTGGTTGACTGTGTATCTTAAACTTAGAGGGACTGTTCCTTGTTCGGGGTAATGTTTCCCAATAATCCGGACTGGAAAAAAATGTACGGATCGATTTATTATCTCTGTGTGCAGTTTGAAGGTATGCTAAGTGGTGATCTTAGCTTAGCTCGTGCTACAGGATGTCTGTGGGATCAGTAGCAGCTCTGCTCAAAGGTAGGCAAATACACATTGTTCATTGCTGAGGGTTTCATAGTTTGAACCACACAGCCTTGTTTTAACATATTTTATAACATTTAGCTTTATGAACTATTAGCATTTGGCACTTTGTTGCCGCTGTGGGCTGATATGAAAAGGAAGTGGATTTGATTTTGCTTTTACAGTGGTGTAATTGGATACATACTGCAGGCACTGTGTAGTTCAGTGAAACCAGGCATCCATCTTGTGGTGGTGGTGAAACAAACAACAACAAAACAATGCTCATTTAGAAGTGCTCTAATTATACAGTATTGAGAAAATAAATGTGATTAGGTTTTACAGGGTTGCATTGTCCGGCAAAACGTCATCACTGCAGTAGCTACACAATATAATGAATTTGCATTCATGGTACCTGGTCAGTTGATGAGATGTTGCCTGCAAACGAACAACCACGAGGAGAAACACCTCAAGAAACGTCACCTGAGGTGCTCTTTGCTGTAGTTTGAATATGCAAAAAGTTACAGATTGCAGCTTTAATGTATGTCCACCAATAATAATGAATCATTGGCAATTTATTTCAGAGCTTCTACTTAAACCTGCAATAACCGATTATTTGGCCACTTGGGGGCAGTGAAAACAAGGTGTGCCTTTTAAGTTGATACGATGAGCTTGTTAGCAAACACTTGCCTATCTACACATCTAGCAGGTTTTGTGTTTGTGTCCTGGTGAACGTAAGACTGATGTTCAATCTATTTTTAGCTCTGTTTTTGGTCTCCACCAATATCTGAAACAGAAATATCTGCCGCTTTAGTTACTAAATAATTTATTTTGGGCAGATTGCGTACAGAAGGTTTATCAGAGCTTTTTCACTGAAACAGCCGCCTGCTGTGTCCAAAAATAACACTGTTGATAACGGTGCGAGTGAACCAAAACAGTAAAGTTGTGGGCAAATCAAAACAGTGAGCTGAAAGATGCTGAAAGGCTCCATTAAGCTGAGAGAAACTGCAGAGTTGGTGATAACTCTCTGTGGGCTCATCACTACGAGCAAACCACTTTCACAACACGCATAGCCATGTGATCCATTCTTAATATAAAAATATTGATCATAGTCGCTTTAAAGCTTTATATATTTGAGTTTCAGTTTCAGGTTATATACTATCTACACAAGAACACTTGAGAACAATATATTAAGAGACTATGAAGGTTGATTGTCACCTGCACTGTTGAACGAATGGTAATATTGTCATTTACAATAGTTAAAAGGTTGTGATGCTATAGAAGTCTAGTATATTTTTTTTACTATATTATGCTAATAGCATTTTGATGAGCGAAATCTGAGTGAGAAGTGTACCTAATTGGAGGAAAAGGCTTGAAATGCATTGTTAACGGGTCAGAGAGACACCACTTATGGCCATGATGATGATATGCAAGGTGTGGAAATGCATTTCCAATCTCCCTGGCTTGAGCCCATCAGTTTCCATTCAGAAGTGTGTGCACTTGTTCATTAAGCTTATGCATATCATCAACTGGTGCACTCATTCTATCAGGCAGATATGGCAGGGATAAAACGATGTGAAGGATGGAAATTCAAACAACCATTCTCATTTGCAAAGGTCATTAAAGCCTGGCATACATTAGAAAATCTGCTAATTATGAAATGGCTTAACTCCACATTCAGTGGGATTATGTCTACTCATTTAGAATATGTTGATCCCCTCCCTTACTCGTCACAAGACAGTTGATGTATGGGACTTGTGGCACAGAACTAATGTTCCCAGTGCTTGTCGGTCATCTTAACTGACTGTAAGAAGTCCATAAAAGTGGCCGTCTTGTTCCGAATGAATATCTGCATCAACACCACAAGACAGACACAAGTTTTAGAGCTGCTGGGAAAATCTGTTGTACTGATGATATTTGGCTCAGCCACTTCATCTTCTTCATTTTACATTAGGCTAAATAGACTGTGTATCAACAAATAATAATCACAGTTAAACTGATGATTAAAACCTTTAAGCTGCATCTAGGATCAAGTTTTCTACCTGCAAAATATGTCGAGTACAGAGCTTCTCTGGGTTTTCAAGGGTCAGTCTAAATACAAAATTACATGGTCAGTTACTCTGACATGACATTTTTCATATGCAGTTATGAGCTGCTTTTTTAATATCAAAAAACAAACATTGGTGCTGAAGCATATAACATGATACAGAGTCAAATGATACCATATACATGTAGTATGTGTAAATGTAATGCATCAATCTTCAGTGGGACTTTTCCTTATTTACTGATTTGACTGCCAGTTTGTTCAGGAGAAACATGCATCATACTATGAAAACAGTTTTCAAATCTGATTTATTTTGGCTTAATTTTTTTTTAGCACAAAGATGATACTACAGCACACCTTCCTTATTATAAAATACATACTATTGTTGAAATAAAATAAGTTTTGTGGTTAAGTATTTGCAATGTCGTCCAATATTTTAAAAGGAAAACTAAGTTCTCCGCAATACAATTTGAAAGTTTAACAGAACTATGATATACATGAAAGTGTAACCTCATCAAAAACAATCCAGCTACAAAACAATGTGGCAACAGACTTGTAAAGAAAGCTAAACACATGTAATTAATATGAAATTCTCAGTAAGATCAGAGACAATGCAGACAATATGTTTTGCTCTCCACAACTTGGCTAAAGGAGTATGTCACCCTCCTGCATCAGTTACAAACACATCCGTAGTATTTGCAAAGTGGAAGTCTCCACCAGATGAATTCAGAATTATTCTAAAAAGCAAGTTAGTAATACAAAATAAATAAAAATGAGAAAATTAATAATTTTGGTAAGCAAAGCTTGCAATTCATTAAGATTAGATGTATTGCACAACCATCAAAACATATACTGACTCTAAAAGAATGAAGAAAAGTTTTTGGAAAAATAAGGGTACTTCATTGTATTAATAAATTAATGAATTTTCAGCACCAAGAATATTAAAAAAGCTGACTATTTGTTTTCAGTTTCATATATGTGAAATATATTTGTTTAAAGCCAGAGAATACTTCTTGTTGCCATGGTGGGAACATTACTTTTATAGTCACATCACTTTTGCAACTCCCTTAATTTAGACTTAAATTAGTTGAAATGGTACACAGTACACGTGTTAACAATTCTGTATATTGTATATTATTATATTATTATCTCTATGTTATTACACTAATTGAGACTTTATTCTTTATTTTGTCTAAGTCACTGTAATTGGTCTTAAATGGGGAAAAGAATGATAAGCAAGATGTCTTGTTTCAAAGGTAAGGAGCTACTTGTTGTCATACTTATGAAAGACTGCAAAGAAAAACTTCATGCGGATCCAGTAATAAGTGGTCAACACAGTTTCCATCATTTATCTGTCTTCTCTTGTGACATAGATTTTTGCCCTGACTTATATTTCTTTGGAACCAATTCAAGCTCCGTACTATTGACAGTGTAATTCACAGTTAACCTAATGACTTACCTCCAATAACGCTTGTTGCAATCCTATAATTGACTGAGAATCTTCCCAGAGAATTTACTTTAGAAGATTGAACCTCTTACATGGATCGGATGCACACATTGTCACAGACCGGACCTTTCAAAATAGCCTCCACATTGTAGACCTTGTTGGATCAAATCACTCTGAATTTGGTCTATTTAATAATCCAATTGCCAATTAAGACAGGCGGCAGTGCTTAGATCTATAAAAGGTTAATAAGCCTCAGCTGCAGTGTGTTTCTCTTGGGTAAATGTCACTTAGACGTAGGCCACCATGGGTCAAGATCTCCCTCCAGATCTAAATTTAATCACATAGCATCGCCTGGCCCCATCCTCACCCTCATTAGTCCTTGGCTTGTGCAGGAGTATGATCTGCCCTGTTTTAGCCCTGGCACTCTCCATCCAGCCCCCGACTCTGACCCAGACGTGCCATCAGCCGGCAGCATCCACACAGCCACAAACTCAAAGCTGAGATCAAGTCTAACAACTCTGTAGATCTACAGTAGATTTGCATGACATGTGGGTCTGCAGGAGTGTCTTGCACCAGGGGATGCTATGAAATTTGCCCATACCATCATATGGTGCGATCTGTTGGCTGAGCTGTCACCTGATGCAGGCCTGTGCCACCTGTCGGCCTGCCCCAGATAATGACAGAATGACCGGAGTGATTCAAGCAGCCGTCTCATCTTAATTATCTCCTCAGAGTTTAATTAACTAGCTCATCTATTGGCCAAAAGAAAAAAAAAACCCAGCCTTGAATCACTTCAAATCACAGCCACCGAGACAGAACGGATCATCGTAAGATTATTGTTTTGTTTAAAGCTGTTGAAACGCACGAGGTGCATCATGACGAATAAATCCTGAGAGGCTGTGTATGATTAGAATGGATACATTTCCATATTGTTTGTGGGAGTACCGGAGGGAAAGCGCTGTCATGCGCTCTGTATGTATTATGAATGTGTCACTTATTTTACTACTGTATGCTGAAAAGATGTCATGGTATAAGGAGTCCATATGGAACAGAATGCAAAATCATTTAGTTCTGAATGTTAATATGAATTACGTACAAAATGGGTAATAATTCTTCTGCCCTACAGAAATGATTAACATAATTCTGATAAATAGGCAGATGGCAGAATGTGTGAATTGAGGTAGATTTATCTTAATTAATATCTTGAACCTACTTGGAGAAAGGTAAATGGCTCCACCGGGGCCAGAGATGTTCCTCTGTCTTGTGTGTGTATCTTTCTCATGGCCTGACATGTAGTAGTGGCCTGAGGATATTAAGTTGCTCTCCAGGTATGCATCAAACCCAGGCAGCCTGCTGATAATGAACATATACCCAGGCAAGCGAGCAAGCAAAGACACACACACACCCACACACAAACACACACCCACACACCCCATCACATCCCCCACTTTCACTTTCTCCACAAAAAAAAAAAACATTTAAACAGTTTTTCCTTCTCTCAGCTGCAATGAGCTGTATGAGGCTAACATTCATCATCATTTTCCTGCGAACACATTCCTGTGAGCTCAAATTTCTTGCTTTATTGCTGGTGTCGAATAAAGTGTGAATTTCTTTTACTCATCACAAATTAAGGCAATTAAAATGTTAATTATTACAAGTAGAAAAGGGACAAAGGAATTCAAATAAATTGATGTATTGACGTTTTTTTAATTAATTCATTCGGGTTCCTACTGTGTTGGATAATTATGCTTAAGTGTTTAATTACATATTTTGATGGGATCCTCAATTACTCTGGCTTAATAAAATATCATTAGCCTGTCTCCCAGGTTCTAAGCTGTGGAGACATACAGTATTAGTCGATGTATTTAAATAAAATATTAGATTACAGGCTGGCTGGGATATGTGGCAGGTCTCCAGCCCTCAATCTCCACTAAATCTCTGTTAACCTGGAAGCCGCTCCTCACATCAAAGTTTGACACAGCGGCAAACAAACAATGTTAAATTTACATATTAATTAGTAGCAGGCTATCAGCACGGGTGATGAATTCAAATGTGTGGCCCTTTGCTGTGGATTTGCAGCGATCCACAGCCACAGTGCCGCCTTGCGGGAGGCTCAGCACTCAATCCAGCAGAACAATGAGAAATTACCTAGACCTAAAGGCCAACGAAACCCTCCCCATCACAGACAGGTTTTATTACATGGCGAGTGTAAATATTCAATATTCTTTCGCTGACTGTGTGTCTTACAAATCAATTTGCAGTGTCATGACATCAACTGCAAAATATGCAAAGCACAGATAAGTACCTAGTTGTCACCCATCCAGTGTTGCTCAGTCAACCTCCTCTGTCAGAACGCACATAAGGAACGATAGCTGCCATCTGGTTGCTGTATGAAATTATCTTGTTTAAATCCTCTAAAGGTTATTGCAGTTATGCAAGTGATCCATCAGTTTTTCAGTTCTGTGTTACAGAGCAATGGGAGCACAGAACGTGTTTCCACTCTGTATTCTGTAGGCTTTCCCACTTCAACATGTATTTTTTTTAAAAATGTGTTTTACATCTTCTTGCTAGGAACAAGGATCCTTGGCAATGGCTCAGAGGCAAGATCCTATAATTAGAACACAGTTCAGTTGGTTAGCAGGTAATTTACCTTTAGGGGGAGAAGTCTAATTATTGTCTTTGAAAAGCTAATTTAGCGTCAAACACTTCAGGTGTCTTTTCCCCTCTCTTCAGCAAAGGGAAAGGTATCCTGGAGCACTGTGGGGTCTGAGCCATCTCTTGTGCCTGGCGCTTTTACTGTTTTATGTTTACATGGCTGATTCCTAAAGAAGAAATTAGGAGCTATAAAAGCTGTGCAGAGCGCCTTTTCCCTTTGTTTTCTTCAGCAGGTGTGCAGAGCTTTTTTTGAGAGGAAGGCACCACTCCTTGACCCGTCGATAAATGCTCTAAGCAGGCGGACCTGTTTTCTGGCAGATGGTGTTTGTGAGTGACACTGGTTCCCAGCAGAAGCAGGCCCAGGGAAACGATCACAGTGGAGTCTCTATAGAGCAAACCAGCCTGGTTACCTGACGGCATATGCTCTGCTGTGGCCTACACCTGCTGAAGGATGGCGTTTACACCACAGTCCCTGGACTCCACCTCAGAGAAGGCTGTTAATCACAGCTCACCACTCATTCAGGCACTTTTTAAAACCAGAAAATAACTGAGTAGCAAGGGGGGTTCCTCACTTGAACTTAGCGTTGTGCTTTTTCGTTAGTCAGAAATAAGATCGTGTTTTCTGTTGGTACCGTTATTGTAACATTTACCAGGCTCTGAAAGCTGTTACTCGTCAGTGGAATAAAAAGATCCAAGAATTTGGACACCACCTATGTGTTTCTGCATTTGTTAGTCCCTCTGACAACATCCCAGGAAGACTACCCAGTACTGATGAAACATGAGCTGTGTCCTAATTCCATACTACATACAAATGTTTTGTAGTATGTTCACAATGACAAAGAGACATAGAAATAAAGATTACTCAAAAAAGTCAGTATGCAAAAAAACCCACTAGATTGTTAAATGTTCCTTTGATGGACACTATTGTCCCGCAATGCAATGCACAAAGGAAACGGAGGAGCTACTCATAGCTGCAAAATATTAAAATAAATTAGTGGTAAGACAGCTCTAGAAATATGTGACAACAAACAAAGAAGTAATACCCTTTAGAAAGACATCAACACATGTATTCGAGCATTTCCTGTTAGTGTAAAACAGTAAAGTATGTTGATTTCTTGTATACTGGCTGCAAAAATACTATACTATTAAAATTAGTTATACTATACAGTTAGTACTGTATGTTGTGTGGCATTGGGACATAGTCTGGGTTAAATGAAACCTCCTGCTCCAGAGAAGTTGTACTGTTCACTGTCAACAGTGGGTGGATCAGTTTTCAGCGAATTTAAACTGAATCTCCTGCCTTCTTTGAGCTGCTGAAATGTATATTTGCAATTTATTACAAGAAATAAGACATAAGACAATAACCTTACCTATAAGCTCCTCTCATTAGATTCCCGACAAACAAATCTTCCATATAAAGGAAATTTCAATTTCAGGTACTAATTGGCCCATAGTATTCTGATTAGACACCCACTTCGTGTTTGGGTTACATGTTTATATCCATTTTTGTGTGATAAATGAATCAAATTTAAATGTAAATATAAAGCTGCAGTCACTTTTTCCTCTGGCTCTGAGACTGTTTATCCCTCAGTGCTGGTAAATTCCAGCCACGCCAGCAGGGACTGAAGGACAACAGTGTCCACAGCGACAAGGATCAGTAACAGGTCCACTGCTGAAATATGTGCAAAGTGTCAATAGTCTGGAGCTCCTCTGTCCAACTGGAAGCCATTGAGCTGCTAAAACAGAACTGGTGATTAGGACATAGTCACCCCATTCAGCGCCAATTCAGATGTCTTAGCAACCCTGGGCACGGCAGTTTGATCTGCCTTGCTGTCATTGATTCACAAGGCTTCCAGCTGGAGCAAAGATCCCCATTGAAGCGTGAGATAGAAACCTCTCCATCTTGGCACATCTTGGCTGGCTCAATCCCCTGCAGGCCATTAGGGATAGAATATGTTGTTTTCTATTTTTTTCCTCCAGAAGAAAAATACAGTCTGTCTTCATGCTATAACAGCCATTACTTAATTGTGCCGGATTTTCCGAGCAGAGTGTTGCTTTAATTAAGCAGCTAATTGCAATGTAGCTCTTGATTAGCTTTGGGGGATGGGAATGTTCAGACAGGCTGATACGTTGTGCACACTTCAGAATCATTTACAGAAATTGAAGCTAATTTCGCTCTCTGTCTATTGCTGCATTAATTTAATTTGGGTTGCTTTTAGCTCATTAACACTTCTAATTAATACGTTGACATCACTATTAAGATGTCTCTTTGAAATTGGTGTCTCCTGATAATCAGGATGGAAGAGGCGGACGGATAGAGTGAGAGGCTGACTGGGGAAAATGCAGAAAACTCCTTCAGACTGAAGGGGAGGAAGACACCGTCCTCATTTATAAACCTCTAATATTGTATCATAGTGGACACTAATAGGAGGCTGTGGCAGGTGACTAAATTGGAAATGAAAGCAATGCTGATTGTTTTAAAATTTGATTGGGGTTACTCCGTGTGTGCATGTGTGTGCGTGCACGTGTGTGTGTGTATTTGTGTGTGATGCTCTAGGGAGTTGGGGGCGGAGGTGCGTCAGGGCCAGATGCCATACACAGCTGAAGATCACGCCTGAGTAACTGTGTGTTTGGGTTTGTCATTTTAATGAGCAGAATTTAGTGACTATGGGCTGGTAACGCTGCGTGAGAAGCCCCATTACATTACCATCACTTTAACCAACCTCCACTGACTAGTACACATCATGTAGTGTGATTTTTTTTGGAATTCAATTCATGTGCGAATTTTGGTCTATATGTTAATTCTTTATATTTCTTCCGTATGGCCCAATGTAATCCCTGTATGGTAAATTTCTGGTTTTTACCTCCTACCTCAAAGCATTTAACAATAAAAAAAATCTAATATTCCATAAAATAATTTACTTTATTCTAATCTATTTTTAAAATCCAAAATAATATACAGCCTCAGAATTTACCCTATATGATATTCACCCATTAAACTGCAGTTTTTCAGTGAAATTACAGCTGAATTATTGGGACCATTACCATCAAGAGGTTAAAAACTGCATTGGTTTTTCTCCACATGACAACCACACACTCAGTCATGTGCCCTAAGCAATATAATGCCTCTCTGATTGACTTTCTCTCACGTTGTCTTCTATTAGGTTCCATAAGTTGAGAAATAAGCATTGATTGGGAAAGGATTCAGTTATTTGGCATGGCGATCAATAGGGGACCTTGTTTTCCTGTGAAGTGCTTTCTTTGCCGAGTATTCCTGAGGACAGGCCACACTGTAGGAAAGCCTTCTGTTTAGCACTTCATTAAAACTGCCTCTAATAGGAGCCACCGGGGAGATGCTCCCTGCATCGTGTGTAAAAGCGATCAACATCTGCATCAATTAACCCCTTCGGCCCCACGGGGCCCATTAGGAAGAGGAACACCCTTTAAAGCTGGATATGGTTTTAACTCACAATGGAGAGTGAACAAATATAATTGCTTGTTTGCTTTAACATTTTTTTGCTGTTTGTGTATTTCAAGAATATGTTCATCTAATATTTTTCCAAATCAGACGAAGGCTACATATGGATTTGGAGCAGTTATAAGAGTCACAGCAGCTGCAGCTCTCAAGTGGTGAACTAAATAAAGACTTAAGGACTTAAAGTAAAGCTAAAGTAAAGCTAATTATCTTTGTAGGTAGACAACTTTTAGTTAAACTAATTATTGTTATTATAATAAATCACAGTCATACATTGTTGTCCAGACTTACAGCTGTACTACAAGTGACATCCGGTGTTTCGATCCTTTTTAACTTTCCTCGATCAACAGACAGGTCCAATTAGAGAGTCTTCATGAGCAGCAACAACAGTGTGGACACCTGAAATCACTATTGGCAAGATGTAAGAGGAGCATTTATTGGTAAGGGTTTTACCAACAAAACGTTTGTGGAGCTGCTGTGATTTTAAAAGACAATAAAGAAACAGCTCTATTTCACAAGATAAATTCTCTTTTAATTTACATTATGCCAGATTATGGCTTTATTTTTTAGAGAAATACTGAAAAGGTTTAAATATATGAAGAATAAAATAATATTTTATTACTGAATTATGTTTGTGGATTGTACTGCTGTAACTCATTCACATTTTGAGTCATGGTAATTCATGCAACAGATATTAATAGAGCAATTTACAGGAAGGCGTTATTTTATAGCAGCGCACCATTTCAACGAGGACTTTAGATGGCACTGGAAAATTTGAGAGAGAACATTTGCTTAATTAGACACAACTTGTTTAATTTTGAGCGCAATGCGATATTATGTTTAAATTGAGAGTGATTCTTTGCAGTACGGTAAGTGGCATTAACTGGAGTCAGCCTTGCAGTGTATCTGTGTGATTAAACTGAACGAAAATATTTTTTCATAGAAGGAAAATGGTTAACTGCACCACAAGTTAGTGCACTATATAACTAAAGAGCAAACAGTTTATGTTCTGAATTTTTATTTTTATAATTAATATATAATACATTTCTTATAATCAGTATGAGAAAATGAGTGATTTCTTGAGAAATACTGTAGTGGGATGTTTCTCTCGTCACCTGCCCACAAGAGTTTATCCCTCAGTAAACAACGACAGCTGAGCCCTGATACGTTTAACAAACCCCAAACCAAATCAAGAGTAATAAAATCACTCATTTTGGTTAATGAGCATATTAACAGCAGAGGTAGTGTTTAAGCACAAACAAGAACAACAACATTAATAATTGCAACTCTCTAGTGCCTGGCTGATGTAAGCTTTAATAATTAACAAGTCTTTGTCTTATCCCCTAGAGGCTGTATTCCTATTATCCAACTAAGTTACAAACGAGTAATTACGCTGTCACTGAATGGTCACAACTGTTTACCTCAGAATATCCCCTGGTCCACATTTAATGCCTACTTTCAATCTACACATATCCAGCTTACCTGACAGATGCCTCAGTTAAAGGCAAGGCATGGCATTTCAACTTATTTATTTCACTTTTTTCTCCTCTTATTAGAGGATTACTCCTCTTACCTCCTGTGTTTACATATTAGTGCTAATCCAATTGAGTCAACAAGGGCACTTAGTGCAGGCTATGAACTGAGTCTGAGGGACTTAAAACGGGAGGGGAGGGGATATTAATTTACTTCTTCAGATTTTAGGCTTCCAGGGAAAATAGTTTTGAACATCTGCTATGACAAATGAAGCATTGCGAGAGAGCATGTTGTCAGTGAGAGACTCAGCTGCCTGCTGTTGGAGTTAACAGTCGGCCTGTAGAGGGAGCCCCTGGTTATGAGTCTGCCTATGAACTACACTGGCACTACTGTAGAATGTAAACTGCATAGTTTTGTGGAATGTTTAAATACCCTTTGGGGAAACATACAAGTAAATGTATGCAATCCTATCTCTTTCTATTACTGCCTTTTCTTCTAAAACACACGCCAAGGGATGAGCTGTTCGCACAAGCAGCCCAAAGTTCAGATTTTTAAAAGTGTAACACAAGTGATTAGAATAGGAAATGTGTTCGGTTTAAGTTTAGTCTGGGATTTGATGTAAGCGCAACAATTTCTGGTTAATGAGGATTCAGATCCCTGGGCTCTCCCCTTGCTTCTCCCTCTCTCCACCATCATCTCCATAACATCAGTCATGATCTTTGACCTGAGGGCCATACCCTGTGTCAGCTGAAACTAATTAGCCTTTGATCGCCGGTGACTGCAGACAACACGAGTCACACCAGAGAGGTGGTTTTTACCATGGGATCTGGTTGCTACACTGGTGTAAGCGTACAAAATACCTTGGTGGGGAGATTAGACATCTTTTTAACTGTGAGCTAAAAAATATATATAAATGATTTTATGTTCCAGTTTTGTTCCAGCTTCAGGTATCTGTAGAGCGACATCACTCACATTAGTTCTTGTTGAACACCATGCAAGGTCTAATATAGAAGAATAGCCTCATATTATGCAGAACTCGATTAATATCTCTTGCACTGTATCGGCTCATTATAGAGCCAGTATTTGTTTAGTTGAACCATTTATCTTCCCCTAATTAGTTATAGATCAATAAAGCACAGCTCAGAGATTCAGTGGAGGAGTTAAAGCATGAAAAATGCAATACAACCTGATCATTACATACAGACAGAAACATGACTCTTCAGATTTCCCTGTAGACTTTGCACAGTCAGCCGTTATGTGTGTCAAAAATACCTTATGAATTACTGACTGTGGGGAAACAGCGTCATTTACAAATGCAAACAGTGTCCTAAAATTCCATCTGTGTTTGGAAAAGCAGAAACAAATCTGAGCTTAATCAGGTTTGTGAGCATAAATGATCTTCGCCGGCTTCAAGGAGGGTAAATCACAGCAGTAGTTCACGTCCATAGAGGACACAGGATGACATGTTGTGTTTTGTCAAAGGTTTTTTTCTAGGCATTTTTATCATTAATCATTAGCCTGTCCCTCTTTCTCCGGGGCTCAGAGATGATGGCAGCTAATTAAGTAGTGGCTGGTGTCAAGTATGCTAAGAGACCATGTTAGGCAGGGAGCTGCTCTCTCAAACCACTGACTTAAAAGGCATTTGTTCTCTGAGTCTTTTCTCCCTAAACTTCTCTTTTTTTCCCCACCTATTTCTTTGAAATGTAGCAATCTACATTTCCTCTTTCCAAATTCTCCTGCTGCAAAATAAAGAGCGTTAAATTATACAGCATGAAAGGTTCAAACACGCAGCCATGCAAAATGGTTTGGCTTTGTTCACAGTAAGCTGGTGGAAGACAAAATTTGGCAGTATGAGTTGAGGCATTTCAAGTGTGGAGGGAAAAGAGTCAGAACATAGTGTCATAACAAAATGAATAAGCATTTTTTTTCTTGAGAAGTTGAGCTGCTAATGTTTGTATTTTATTTTGGCATTACTGAAATGACTCAAATTGTAATTGCTTTTTTTTTTTTTCCAACAAAGGTGCAGGAGGAACATTGAGTGAAAGGGCTTTGTGTGTGGTAGAACCAAGCTAGTAAAGTAACACCCATTAAAACGTAATTTGCACCTTTAGGCAGTTCATTAATATAGTGAATGGTAGAATCACACCAATATAGTCTGTCCTCACCTTAGGGCACCATCTCTATTCATCAAAACACACACACACATTTCTCATTTTCACTAACATTAGTCACCATTGCTGAGCTAAGGAGCAGCACTTGTTAGACAATAGACACGTGTGTGTAATGTCCTAGAGTCGCTGTCAGCCACCCTGGAAGGCCTGTCCAATGTCATTATTTATAATTTGGATGCTAAACAAGGTTTGATGTGATCTGTGTCTTAAACAGCCTCACATTCAACACTTTCTGACATGAATTCCTACCAGTGCACACTCTGCCTGCCAAGAGATGACATAAAGAAAATAGAAATATTTATTATGTAGTCTCACCATTATTGTCATTTTATCAACATGCTGCAGGCATATCATAATTTTTTTTGAATGGTTCACATTATCATTTGACTTAAATATCTATTTCAGGGAGGTTTTCACTTGAGTAATTGCCAAAGGCTGCAGTGATCCAATCAATCAGCGTGACTGAACTTCATACACTTCAGTGTTCTTAACTCTTAAACGCAGGCTTTCTCAACAATGAAGGCCACACATAAACAAATATGACTTGTACACACACACCCTGAGGCCAGACTACAATGGCTGCAGTTCTGCTCTCCGCCAGCAGATGACCAATTCTCTGTCTTTTCCCCAGTGGACCGTTCCGTCTGGGTTCTCCATGAATTTCCCTTTCTTTTCATCACTCTCTGATGTCCAGCTGCTCCTGTCAACACCTTCTTACAGCAAGCAATTCATTGCAACATACTGGCAGCTGAGACCCCTGTGATGAACTTCAATCTGCCGTTTGCAGAGGGGGCTTCACCCTGAGTCGGGCTAATCAAGGGAAACACCCACTTCCAAGAGGGAGGGCGTCTACAGACAGATTGAGCCCAAGTTACCCCGTAATTACCCTGCCACTGCCCCTCTGCTGCAAGCTGCTGCATCTGAACCCAGTCAGCAGAGGAACAGACACTTTGGTGATTACTTTCCAATCTGTTTAACAGTGAACAACAACAACCTATGTGCTTCCATTACGCTCATAAACCACAACTTTTTTTTTTTCAGTGGAAACATTTTTTAAGGGTTCAGATCACCAGGCATTTTGTTATGCTTCCTACGGTAACACAGTGCAAATGTCTCTTGCCGCGGGTTTCGATTATTTCCAACTTGGTACAGTCCCTGGGGGGAAGTTCTCGGGGCTTTCTGAATTTTATTAAAGCCTCTACAGCTGATTACTTGGAGTGAGGTGCACAGGTTGGTGCATTTTAGGAGTGGAGTGGAGGCCTGACAGGGTCATGTTTAACATGTCCACAGGCAATCAATTCACCTTAACCCCTCCTGGTACTCCAGCCCTCTCCACCTAAGCTGTCCTTAATAACCAGGCAATGGCGAATTACTGATAAGGCACTGGGGTCTCTGACCTATATATCCCTCCCTGTATGTATTGGAAGAATCCACCCTGAAAGAAATGTACATTTATAATGCATAGAAATGGGGAAATTAAACAATCACACATTGAGCGGCTGTGAAATTCACTTTATTCTTCACTTTGCTGAACATGGAAGATTTGTTTGGTGTTTGCTGGGTGAAGCATTGGGCCAAATTGTCTAGGTGGAAATGCATCAGGCACATGCAGCACATGAAGCGGGTTGAGTGAAAATCAGTAAAATCCTACACAAACACTGAATGAAACATAACGATATCATGAAAACAGCAGTGTCCAAATTCTGTAATATGCCAGAAGGCTGCTTTTTTCTGCAGTTACTTTATGCAAAATGTCTTGTTAATAATCTAAAATGCCTTATTATTAAGTGAACAAAGCTTCATGTAATATTATCATGCAGACAGTGATTGTTTGGATGTGGAGGCTTATGTTTGTTCGCCAATGACATGTTGTGACAGACATGAATGAAGGTGATCAATATCCATCAAAGCACCAAAAGCCCATTGTTGCACATTCATTAATTCACCCACTTTGCATGTGGTTAATAAGACTAAGTTGCATTATATTTAAAATCACACAGATTCAGATTTATTGTAATGGTGGAGTTTTGTCTGGCTTATTTTACTCTATAAGTCTTCTATAGCTCAGTGGTTACACTGCATTTCTCTTACATGTCAGTGACCTCTGTGTAAGTTTTTACTTAACAAGCATGCAAAGGGTTCTACATTTGCCCTCATATGACAGTGACTAATTGCCCTGAGGATGCGAGCTGCTTGTTAGGCAAAGTGAGGATTCTCTTGCTCTTCACTTGGCTAAATTAATTATTTCTCCTTTTCAATTCACTCTACCTCATCGTATAAAGGTTAGAAACCAGATTTGAAGATTTTCTTTCTCTAATTGTATGTTGCTAATTTTCCACGTGGACTTGCTCCCAGTTGTGTTTTTCAACACGGATACCTCACGTACTGTGACTTATAGAGACCAATTTAATGTATAGCAGCAATCTGACAAAGCATTCATTTGTATGTAACAGTTTGAAAGCATGAGAGTCAAGGTTGTTTTAGCTTTTATTTTTAAGTTGAATCACTTCTGCTAATGCAAGCTACTGTCAGTTTTTTTAATGTTACACATTCACTCATTTTCATGAACAAATGGATGTAGGATTTCCAAAATAATTCAAATTTTGGTTATCTCAAAATTTATGCTAATCAGTAACCAACTTGTTAGTTTTCCCTTAGGCTCCAAAAACCCAGTGGCTTTTTCTGTGTTAACAATTTCCGCCTATGCTAACATAGGTTATATGCAATTTAAAAAATCTGGATTCGCTTACATGTAGTTTCTTACATAGTATACCCCATTAAAACCATATATTACCCATATTTTAAAATTTCCATCAATATTACCTATCACCATTCCTAAGCGAGAACAAACAACCCTTGACTTCATCTTAGCGTTTTATATTTGACATATTTTTGCTCAAAATCTGTACCAACATCAGATTTAGAGTATTTGTATGACATTAAAGTATGTGTGTAAACACTCGTCTCAACTGCTTCTATTGCTCTACTTGATGTTTTGCTGCCAGCTGTCTTGTCCCTTCCCATCCCTCCAGTCAGAGGCTTGTCTTTTTGTTCTGTCAGAGGTACCTGTGCAGCTGTCAGGGTCATAGCTGTTTAGACAATTAAGAATGTTAGATGGAGGGGGTTAGTGAATCACTAAGAACATCAATCTGGCTGGACATTGTGCTCTCACATTACCACCCTGCTGTTTTGGTATTTATGCCCACTGTTTACACAGAGCACACAGAGGGGGTCCTCCAATCAATGCCATTATCTTTGCTAATACTACTGGTGCAGGTCTACCAGACTCTCCTCCGTTAATGATGAAAATTAAGGTGTGCTGCATTCACAGGAACTTTGCACACGTATAGCAGTTAGCATTAATCTACTGCACCTCCTTCCTTTGTGTTGCATTATATAACAGTTGGTTTTCTGCATTTATCCTTCTTCTTCAGGATCTCCTTCCTATTCCTCCGGAATATACAACATCTCAACCGCCTTCCCTTGTGTTCAGCACCATTTCACCCCACCTTCCCCCAACCTTTACCACCCCGTGCCTGTCCCTGGACAGGTTTCAGCATATAAATTTGAAAATGATTTGTCCTGCCCTCTTAATAATAGATGAGAGAGCAGAGTAAGGGTCCCTTCAATAAACTCCATCCTCGCTTTAATTAGTGAACAAAAAACGCCAGGCCTGCTGAGGACTCTGGCTTTGGCTCTGTGTTAGTAATTAAAACTGAAACCACCAAAAGGAGAGGAGAGGAGAAGGCTCTATTTTTAACGGGCAGGCTGTTTGGTGCCGAGTGCCCGTATAAGGTTCTGCAATAAAGAGTGATAATGAAGGTGTGAGACCTCTGGGGGCTGACTGGGCGCTCGCTACAATGGCTGCTCTCACACCAGACTGAAATACAGGGAGCAATTAGAGGAGGCAGTGCATAGACTGGCCACTAGAGATTAGTTAACACCTCAGGAGCTCCGCTTCAGGACAGGCACATGCTTGTTTTCTTTCTCTCTCTTTTGCTTTCAAGATAACGCACTAAGGCCTTAATGATGAGATTTATTTTATTCAATTGTCATCTCAGACAGATAACGTTTCAAGCGGTCTTGTTGCAGGTTGTGTCCGTATAGAAAGGGTCATTGATCTTTTTAAGATTTGTAGTTTTCCTTTTAAATTATTCACACACGTATAAAATCTCTTACTGTCACAAGCTTTTTCTCCACATATGGGTTTAAACACTATGACAAGCACTGCCTGAGTTGGAGGAGACCTTAAGCCCAAGAACCAATCAAGAGGACATTGTTAATGGAGGCCACATATAAGCCGTTAAGCCAGTATATGCATAATGTTATTTAATTGGAGTCATAAAAAGCCAATTAACCCCCTCCCCCCTCTCTCTTTCCCACTCTCTCATTCTCTGTCTCTTTCTCTCTGTCAAACCACTGTGAATGTGTATGCATGTGTGACAGAAATTTGAGTGTGTGATGGTATTGTAAAAATTTGTTTTGTTACATAAAACAGCGACTAATACACTACTATGTTGAAGTCATTTTTGAAAGCAATTTGTTGAGATCTGAAATCATTCCTGCAACATTCAGATGTGTATCAGTTCCTATAAATAGGCAAATAAAGAAGGGAGTTTGGTCCTATTGAAATATTTGTAAAAGGGGGAAAGCACAATGGTGAGGGGCTCCATGTGATCACTCTTTTTTGCCTTCTCATTCTCTGAATATACGGATTTTGACAATATATTTGCTCCCAGGAAAATAGCAACAGTGGGTCGCAATATTGGATCTGTCAGGCTCAGGCCATTTAAATTTCAATGGCAGTAAAGTGGGGGAAGCAGACACTGTTAAATATGATGCTTGAATGAAAATCTAAACCCTCCAATACCTCTAAGCAATGTAACTCAATGAGATGAATTAACTGTAAATGCCTCATTCTCTGTGTGAGTGTCTTCCAATTTAAAATCTCATTATTCATATAAGATCCTGAACAAGGTGACTCTTAGGATAGATCGAATAAGTGAAGATAATCTTACCGGACAGTTTTATGCAAATAGGAAATGTATTGAATCAACTATGAAGAGAATGGGGAATCAAATAAGCTAATAAAGTAGAGTTAGGATGAAAAACACCATGAATAATGTTTCCTCCCTATCTCGGCTCAGTGCTTATGCCACTGCCTGCGAAGTTACAAAGTGTATTAATTCAAAGGATGCTGTCATTTAATGTGCATTCTCTTTAGTATTTTGTGAAAAGTATTAACAGTTCGCTTCAATAAGCCTTTCAATGTCACTAAATCAGTGAACTGCTTAATCTCTGTTGCCACAATCTTTAAATCATCACTGTTACAATATCTTAATATTTATTCCCAATTACTAGCAATTCATTTTCTGTGAATAGTAGTGTAATTTACACCTTGAGTGCAGGTAAAAATAGCTAATATTATTGCTCTGTACCAGTTAGTTAGGTTTTTCCAAGAAGACTTGAGACAGAGTAACCACTAATACCGGTAACTGTTTGTTGGAGAGGTCCATCAGACAAGGATTGATTACAAGCCATCCCATTCAGGGCTGCGCAGGTCTGCACAAGTTCATCCATAATTCATAGTATAAATAATGTAACATTCATTACACAGAAAATATGAACTTTTGTTATGGTTTGTGTTGCAGACATTCTGCTTATAAAGCTAACATACTCAGTGCTTTAATTTGTTCTTCACCCCAAGGGTGAACGCAAATGACAAATGCAGTGATATAATTATATAATAGTCTCACAGACAAAGCTTGTAGATAAAGGAACTCTGACAGGGCCATGCATGCTATTAAGAGGGGAATGCATTGTATTTATTAACCCGCAGGATTAACCTTGTCCAGTAACTATATGTTAGAAGTCAGATTTGTTTACTTATTTACATTTGGTCATGCACACATAATCTAAAAGAATTTCTCCATGTTAATAGAACTGCAGTTGTAGCTTTGACTGCCTTTCTCCACTGGACTTAAATGATTTGCTCAATAGTGGTGTATACAGGACGATTCTTACTACACTTACTTTCAGAGCTGAAGCAATTTACCACTCAAAGAAGTCTCAAGAGAGAGAGTTTTTTTCCAATTTTTTTGTGGATTTGCAAGATTTATAGCAAAGACAGCTGTGTGTCAACGGCTCTGAGGCTACTGTAGGCCCACCCATCACTCCACATTAGGACTCCTTTGAACATAAGTATATTCCACTCTGAGTTGGTGACATGCCGTGCGAATCTGTGGATGTGAAATTATACACATTCGAGCACAACAGTGGTTAGAGGAAGATAAGGGTGGAGGAGGAAGCCGGGAATTATAAAGGAGATCACAAAAAATTATGTGTAATGTATTTTATGGGCTTGAACTAATTTCCTAGACAAAAATGCACATGATTTTTCTCAGCTTTTACAGCTAATACGAGCTCTTTGTCTGATGAATAAGTTCTCTCCAAATGCGATACATGTTTGTGAACAAGGTACGTTGTTCCATAGCCTACAATACTTCTGCTGCAGCCTCTCAGAAAGAAAATCATCATTCATTAAACCACAAAAGTAAACAATTTCACTCATGCTTAAAGTAATGTGACAAAGTAGGGGAATAGGGATGTGAAAGAAAGTGAGGAGGAACGCTAAATCTCAGGCAGTGTGCAGGGAAGAACATGCTGTATAGGAGAAAAAAATATATAACAGATTGAGCGAGGCTGTAAATATGTCAAAATAAAGGGAAACCTGTGGTGAGAACAAGAAACTTCTCCTTCCTCCTCCCTCATCTGTCTCCACTAAACTGACCAGGTCCATCTGGATCAAAGCAGCTCATGCAGGTTCGTCATCTGCAAATCCCTCCACACACATTAGCCCAACATCAGGCATCACTTCCTACAGAATATTTACCACAAAGCTTCCCTGGCATAAATCTGTCACAATGCTTGGCACGATTTACTGAAATTAATTCACAGAAACTTCTGGGCTTCAGCATCATGAGTTCAATCATCACACAGTATGCTTTGAACTAAAAATGTATGCTGTTTGAATGGAGCGTATTTTCTCTGCACAGAAGCACTTCCTGGCTGACCATCCTGTTTGATTTGATGGGTTATTAAACACTTCTGTCAATAAAAAGCGTGGTGAATGCTAATTTCTGAGGCCTCCATCGATAAATGACCATGAAACCAGTGCAAATTAACCTCCAAATGTCATGGGAAAAGCCGGTGCCACAGCTATTACTGTATGTGCTTCAGGTAGGAAAAGCTTGATGACAGACATATACTGTATATAACACAGTATGCAATTGTAAATTATATAGTAACTCTGCAGGGCTTTTATATACGTGAAAATGCATTGCATGATTAAGATACAGCATTTTTAAAAGACGTAAAAAGCTTTGGTGGCAGAAGCGATGTGCAATCCTAGTGCGCTTTGTGGACGCCTTAGTGGGCTGTTGAAGGCAAAAAGTGATATTGATGGTATTTGAAGGGAATGGTAGGTTAAAGAGTAAGCCTGGTTATGTTCCATATTGTCCACAAATCCCAAAAAGACCAAAACCAATGAATTGATCTTGCTAACAAGTATTGTTTGTGTAGCCAAAGCCTGATATAGCTTAGTCCTCTGTGCCATGGACCTCCATTGTTGTCCAAAAACTATTAAAAACACATCAGTGAGCCACATCGCAGGACTGGCCAACATGTTCCTTTATAACGATGAACATGGGCACTGTGGTTTACTTTGACTCAATCCCACATGCACAGTCCTCCTGCCATGAATATTCACTAGTGCATCAAATCTTCAGCTGAAAATAGTTCCCAATTTAGGTTATTTACTCCTGTTTGAGTAACTTAAAAACAACAGTGTCCAGCTGTACTGAGCCTTATTAAAAAAGAAAGTATATATTCATGACCCATTTTTAAAGTTGTACATCTGAATGGGTTCTAGGCTACGAGCAACAGACAGGGTGAAGAAGTTGGAAAGTATTAAGAGATTTGATTTTGGTCTTTTCATGAGATTTGTTGACAATGTATGATGTTACAGGTAGATGTGATTAGGTCTAATTAGTTTGTTCTTCTGGGACTTCCAGAGGACTTCTGGTCCTCTCGAGGTGTCGTGGGGTTACAATAACTCAAATATCAATGTATTTATGGATGGACCACCATTGACCAGAAGTAGGTTTGACTTATTTCAGATAGAAAATGCAAAACAACTAGAGAGTATAATATAATACAGTAGATCATCCATGCCACCACGCAGGAGAGTGTGAAAAAATGTTCTTAATTGTGCATTTTTCATGATCAGTAATACAAAATTATTAATTCATAGTCTCTTAAGTTGTGCTTTTAATATTGCTTTGTATTCATGAAAAATAGATTTGCTTTCACACAGAATTATGTATGCTTTCAGAGAATATTCAGTAAAATAAAATCCATTAGGGCAAAAAAAGTGAGGGAGATGCAAAAACTGTGGTTTTAATGCAACAAATCATTTGCCATTAACCTCACCTGTTATTTTATGGTAAGTAGGGTCTGTGTTATTCTAATAATAACTTCTAACAGAAACCAATCAGGTTAGGATCAGACTGCAACATAAAAAAAACAGCGACACTGTGACCCTCTATCCATTACACATACTACTTTTTGACATGCTGCTCTACAATGGGGCTTTTACATTTTGCATTTGTGATGTTTCAGCTGTTCCAGGTGTCAGGCCTGACCACACAACTGTGATGACAGAGAGAAAACAGCCCTGATGTACGATCCTGGGCTGTCACGACAGGTCAGTACCACAGCTCATTCAACTGCAGATGATACGCTAAGTCCTACAACACAGGCCAACAAAGAGGAAAATACATCTGTATAAGTCTTGTAAGCAGTGTGAGTCTCCGCCGTTGCTGTCCTTTTCACTGCCAGTATCAACAGAAATGTCAACAGTGAGCGTCTGTCAGCACCTTGTGTCAGATAATCATAGGAAGTGGGGCTTGTTATGGCTGAGTTCATAATGCTCACCTAAATCCCTCACTGGGCATCAAGTAGGGCAGTAATATTCTGTGATAAGCAGATACACTGTTTTCTCATAATACGATTATCAGTTATAACTTATTCCAAAACAAACATGACTTCAAGATGATCATCAAAAGCTCACATATACTTAGTGGAGCTCATGCTTTAGATACACTACATACTGTTGAGCTGAAACACACACATAAAGAAATATTCAGTTGTTTATTATGCCTTGACATTTGAAAAACAACCAAGTGTATCTTTTTTGAATGTTAACGTCCGTGATTCAGGAATATGAATTGGCCGAATGTGGATTCTCTATGATGTGCTCTTTAGAGTCATATCTGAGTGCAGAAGTAACCATTTATTTGCAGAGCGGAGGAGTCTGCAGCAATATTAAATTTCTTTGCATAAAATGCTCATAGGAATTTATTCAATAGATCCAAAGTTTGTTTTCTTACAATTTCTTATGGAGTCTGTATAGATACAGGTATAGCACAGCCAGAGATCTTTCACAGCGGGGAAGTTATTAATTTGGTCAACATTGATATTGTCCTATTGGTATCACTATAATGGCTGAGTTAAGTCTAAGGGAAAATCAATCCAAAGTGCCTGCTGTCTTGGATGCTAATGCTTTGTTATGTTTTCTCAAACCATGCTGTTCTACTGTAGCAGGGACTTTGTATATGGATATATAGGCTTCTTATACTTTTGACCCAAGTATCCAAAGTTGTTCTATAGTACATGCAGATGTTTCTCTTTCCAAGTCAAAGCAATAATATGCTGACATTTCGCAGCACTGTTTGAAATGAAAAGGTTATTTCTAAGCAGTCATTTGAGATATCATGTGTTCATACTCTTATCTGGGTATCTTGGTGCTTTTGTTTCATTGTTGTCACTCAGTTTTGCAAATCCTACAGCTTGTTGAGACTTTGGGGACAGTGATGATCAGGCATATGTGTGCAGAACACCTCAGTGGTGACTCCCAAGAAATATGTTCATGGTTGTTACAGGATCTGTGATGCATCAGGGCGTGTAACTGCATGTTGGATGTGAACCATCCAAAGAGATGCTGCATTAAGAACTGTCCTGTGTCACAAGTGCAGAGCTCAGGTGCGTTCATACTGGAATGACAAGTTTAAGGATACCTATAAGTAACCAGCATACATAATGTTGCTCCACAATTCAATATTTAACAGAAATGAAAAGCTGCTATGCAAAGCAGATTTGAAATGTTCCCTGTTGTTTGATGGTGTTTCTACTGGAAAAAAATGACAAAGTACCTAAAAATGCCCTCATGCATAATTTTGCTCTACGATACAAAGTGGAGAAGCTATGCAAATCTAAATAAAAGCTTTTTAAAAAAGTGAAAATAAATAAATAAATGAGGGGTGTGACTATTTTTGTGATAGCTCAGAAACAAACCAACAAACCAACAAATCCTTGGAAAAATGTATTTTTACTCTTTTTCTAAATTTTCCAGATTTTAAATAAGATCTATTGTTTGTTGGTGCACTGATGTAAAAAATAAATTACATTTTATATATACAAACTGCTAAAATAGAGCATGTCGACATTAGTGTGCTTGGTATGCTTTATAGTACTATGGTGTCTAGACCTCAGAATTAAAAACACCATAGTGCCTCTGTGCCACAGACTACCAGACTCAGTAAATAAGAATAAGTTTACCATGATTATTGTCTGCCACAATCAGAAAGAGTCCTCTGCACACACACACACACAGCCAGAGACGGGCTGATACTGCACAAATCAGCTTGCTAAAACACCCTTGTTAACATTTTAAACCTACAGAATCATAAAAGGTGATGCCGGGGAATTTTGGACTTCCATTCCCCCTAAATCACACACTCTTGATTTGCAATTCCAAATCTAGAACATAAATAGGGCTTCACGGCAGCAGCGTGAATCCAACTAAAAAAACCTTGAATAGATTTTGAATTTTAAAAGCGAGATCAAATGAAAATCACACAAAGGCACCAGCAAGTGGAATTGAAAGTGTGATACAGATGAGGGGGGTGTTGGGGGGGTACGGATGAAAACAGGATTAGACTCCACAGGCCTGGTTCCCACAGATTGCCTGAAATGGGGAACAGATTTAAAGCAGGTACTGTGTGTTGACAGGTTTGGGTTTTTTTTTTTGCACAGGCATTTCCCTTTCCTTTTTTTCAGCATGTCTTACACATTTAACTAGACCCATGTCAAAACCTGTTTACATGTCATGAAAAGAAGCGGAACATGTTCAAATCGGGTAAGCCATTGAAGAAGAAACTTGGATGATTTGACAGTTTGAGTCTCTTTAATATTGCCCACTTTGAGCAGGCTGAAACAAATGATATGCATGTCTACGGTTTCGCTGTTACTCTGCTGTTAAATGATGTTGTAATTGACGTTGATTAAAATAATGCTATTTCTGTGTTGAGGCAAGTGTAAATTCTGCTCTTGTCTACACATGTTACGCACACACAGAGGCGCACAGTAGTTCAGAGGCCATGTTGTTGTGCCTTGATTTTCTTCTACAAATCAAATACAGGCTGCATGCTTAAGCGTTTCCCCGTATGTCAGCAAGTTTTAGAGATTAAACTGTTTCATGTTTAATGGGATAAGGAGGAACATGAGCTTCTATCCAATCCTGGCCCAATTGAGTGTTTTTAATGCAATTTGTCAACTCCCTCTGCTAGTGGGATTTGTTCCATACTGTTAGATGTGGAGTCAATTACATAGTATCTCTGAAGAGTATTTTGCTTGAAAGATTGCTCATCTGGCAATATTAAAGCTACTTAGTATATGTTTGGCTGGAGTGAAGGAAATACAGTTAACAGGTTTTTAAATTCCACATCCACTTTTTTTCAACCACAATTTACTGGATGCAATTTGAAAACGTTTGATTTACCTCTTGTTGTATCTGCACACATTGATATAGAAATATATGTGACAGTAATAATATGGATTGCCTCTCTCAAAACAGGAGAGCAAATAAAACATTCACTTGACTCTATATATGATGCTGAAATGTCCAATATGATTAATTAGAGACTCAAAGCATTACAAATGACTCACCGGTTAATGTTAACAAATATTCTCCCTTAAGGGCCTCTATTAATAATTTCATATTCTCTCCAAATATTATTCTATCCACCTGCTGCGTGTGATCCTATTTTTCCCTTTTTTTCCCGTTTTGTGATCATACATAATTTAGTCCCTGGCCACATCTAATAAATGATGTTGACATATGCTCTTGCAGAGAGCACTGCCTGGAAGTGTTGGTTGATAAGCTTCTTTGCATTCTCACTGGATCCAATTTTGCCCTATCAGTACATGGCTCTGCTCACATGGTCCACTAGGCCTCGAGATGTCCCGAGGCTTCGATTAGTGAGAACTGTTCGAGGGGGGGAAAGAGATTTGTGTAAAATTCAAATTTGTCACCAATAGTATGTTTTTTTAAGGGGTCCCCTTTTTTGATTCCTGCCCCTGTGTGCACGAGGTTGAATTTATAAAGATGATATTCATATGTATATTTACCTTTATGTTGTCATGTTTTTAACTGACTAAACTCTCTGCTTCCCTTTTTTTGTTTTCAAATTAGAATCTCAGGACAGTTTCATGGCATTTCTGTTAAAAGATTCATAGAGCACAATGGAGAATGACATAAAAAACTATTGTTTTTTTT